>JABFPM010000060.1:0-44991 GCA_022817325.1 Idris sp. 1 HC-2018
AAGTTTTCGCTAATTATCGGTCATTAGACTAATGTGAGCTATAATCTCACAAAATAATCGCTGGTATTGTCTTCAAAGTTGAATAAATTGAAAATTGAGCACTTTTTTTTATAAATTTAATTCGATGCAAAATTAATATCGATCATGAACTTACTTTATGTTGTGTGTTGAATTAATTAATGTAAAATTGATAAGATACAAAGTTATTTCAAATACAATTCTATTTATAATTATTTTTTTAAATATACCTGATTTGAATTTTATTTTCATATATCAATAATTGTATTAATATTAAATAAAGAAGAACAATTAAACTCATAATTATTTAAATGACATTAAAAGCTAAATTATAATTCTTAACTGAATTTATTATTTTGTTTGCAATAAAATATGAATTCAAGAAAAAACGGCAATTACTTCAAACGCTCATTTCAACCAAATATTTTTATTACATTTCTAATAAGATTAAAATATTTCTACCAAAACATAATTAATAACTCTTTGAGTCTACAAAAAAATTAATACTGCCCGGAAACACGAGCTATAATTTCATTTTATAATATTTTTCCTAAAATAAGTTATTGGTCCAACACAAGTGAATCACACTAAAAAAACACAAAAAAGATAAAATTTTATTTTTAAGAATAAAGAATACAAATAAAATTTTATTATTTTATATAAAAAAATTCTCATTAGTGCATTTAGCCTTGGGAAAAGTTGATGATGTAATTTGACGAAAGCTCGTGCCTGTGTTTTACGGCCAATTGTCGAGGAATGAATGGATAAATGCATGAATGGGCGCAGAAATGAATGAATAAATGTTGTGCACTGCAAATGCTCGGAATTGACACGAACGAAGATCTCGGTGAATGCAAGAATAATGGCTTCAAGTGGTCTAGGGGGCAACGCTTCGCGGTCGCGAGTCAAAGAGTTTGACCCGAGTTTGACCAATGAAGACGACAGGGCCAAGCCAGACCCAGGATACGAGGTCGTGCATTTAACCTCGCGGCATGCGCCGGATGCCACCATTTTTATCCTGACCAAATTAAAAAAAATTTCTACAGAAAAAATCACGTCATAAATTTAGACTTACAGATTTCGAAAACGTTAATTTAATTTTTTTAACCAATATTAAGGACAAGTGAATTTACGTAAGGAAATCTGATTTTATTCGAAAATTTTTAAGTCCAACAGGTTATGGGCTTAGCGTACTTTTTACTTTTGTAATTGTCAAATTTGCTTTTGCACTGAACAACATTAATGAAAACTGTGTTATTAAAATTGTTCATCTTTGAATTGAAACTTGAGCATTATAAACATTTATAAAATATTGTCAAACATTGCATTGAAAAATTAAAAGCATGTTTAATTAATTTAAGTATATTAACAAACTGTATTTGCATTAACAATTTTGTTATAAGATTTATTGTTTCGAAAATTTGTTTAGAAGCAGATGTTAATTCCAAATATCATAAAAGAATAATAAATTTTTTATACACTTTTAAGAAGAAATACTTTTGTAAATGTAAATTTGAACTACACATTGTTTGTAAAAGAAAAATAAAATCGTTAGTTCTGATAACACTTATGTTACATTATTGTACACTTTAAAAGACATTTCATGGTAGATTAAAAAAACGACAATATTAGCTTAATTTGTATTGTTTTCGTGTCAACAAACATTTAGTAATACAAAATGTCAATGTTTTGCGTAAAAAATTATTCAAACTCGCTTTGCTTGTGAACGTTGACACAACTGTTCGCGTTTGAAATAAATTTCAAGCTACAACACTTGTCAATAACAATGGGACTAAAAACCAGAACGAAAAAATTGGTTAAATATAATTTTGATTAATTGTCATTAGGGCTTCGATTTCAATTGTACATCAAATTATCAACGTCATAAATATTGCTTCTCAATAAATCGACATGAATTATTTTGTTTTTCTTGCCACAGAGGATTGTATTGAAACAAGCTACGTTTGCTTAGGCTACTGGAATTTTTGAAACACGTGTTTGCGGACTTTATACAGTTTTGTTTCATATATCAACTACTTGTCTTTTCAGTCAAAAATTTATGACTTCAATATCTTTTGTGTGACTGTCAGTGTGGCGATTGAAAAATAGTATTTAACATTGCGACTATTTGCATGTGAATTTTTATTGAGCAATTGAATTTGTGCTACTTTACATTGCTACTTTAATTTTTTGATCATATTTAAACTAGAATCCCAAATTCAAAATTGAACATTTTTATTTTGCTAAATTTTTTAATAAGACATAACTTTCAGTAAGAGAAATTTCTATTTGCTATCTCTTTCTAACCGATATGATAAAAAGAAAGCAAAACTTTCTCTTAATATGTTAAGTCAGCAATTTGTAAAATGGCTGAATATTGATTGAAAACATTTGTCATGATAAAAAATATTTAGCTGAATAGGTAAAACAATATAATGCGTTGTATAGAAAACAGCGAGGTTAGGAGGAAATTAAGTGATTTTCAGCGGGAGATAATCAGTGTACGATTCTCAATGGGAGTCAATATATATAAAGAGAAAGACTCAAGAAGATAATGTCTGGAAGCAAATGGTCAACAGTGTAATCGAACAATGGGCGAAATTAAAATCGTCATGGGAAACCCTAACCTCTTACGGTCCACCGCACTTAGACTGCCATTCTTGTTCAACCCTGTGAGCTCTTCATTATTCCCCTCCCAATTCTCGTTTACGATGCGCTTATAAACGCACCCCAAGCGTGTCACGTGACCTGTAAACACCGTAGTTGGTACCCGCGAATCATTCGATTGATGAAAAACACAAAAAAAAGTCCAATGACTTCGAATAACCCCCCCAATTGTGTGCACATGTTTGGTCTGCAAATAACCGGTGCACTTTTCCAACGATAACCAGAGGATTATTAACTGATCACTTTGGAGTTAAAAGAATTAATTAAAAGTCCGTATAAAATTGTTTATAAGAGTTAATTATGATTATTTTTTTGTATTTCAGAAGCAGTACGAAACTACTTAAGTTCAATGCAAAAGCAAATTGGACAAAACCTAATTACGTAAATAATAAAGTACATTAGGCCCATAACTTGTTGGACTTTAGGATTATTAAGTAAAACCAGGATATGGATTTAGCACGAATAAGGTAATAAACTATTTAAGTTTTGCTGTTTTATATTTAATGAAAGTTAATAATTATTTTACAAAATAATTTATTTAATAATGGCAATTACTATTATGGCTATGGTAATAAGAAATATTCATTTAAATCAGTATAATAAGTTCAAATGTCAAAATATTTCATGCAAAAGCAAATTTGACGAAACCCAATTTTAAAAATAAAAAATCCACTAGGCCCATAACCTGTTGCAATTCAAAATTCATAAATAAAGCCAGAAAAATTAACTATTTACTTTTTCCCATTACGCTGAGTAAACATTTTACTTTATTTCATAACAAGATTTAGAAAAAAATAATTGCATGTGCTATTTTTAAAAAGAAAATAAAATCATTTTCACAGTTCAGAGAATTGATCGATAAAGGTGTTCGACGCGGGCATTTCGCGTTCTTTGCAACGTCGAAGCGTTTTGACTTCTCATGTTTACGAGAGAGCACGTTTTCTTATATACGAACGTGTGTGTGTATGTGCATACACAGAAAAAGCCGTGAATTTGGTCCGATCCAACAAGACCGGCTGCGTGCTCATCGATTAGTCACGGTACCCGCGTCGACGAAGGGTGACTTTACATTTCGCTTCGATGTATTACTGCATGCTGCGTTCCACGATTCCTCGCAATGACTTTGTCTGCGTGCACACCACACGGCAATCACGAATTAGATGCTGACAGGTCCAAAGACGAGAACCGCGACATCAGCCACGTCACGGGATCAAAACATCTAGGCAGTCAGAAAAAGAGGGACAGCTGTATCACTTTTGATCGTCAGTCATAGCTTTTTTATTCTACAGAAATATGCTAATTTTGTTTTCGGATTATTTTTGCCATTTAGGATTAATTTTTGACCAATTTCTTTTCTCTATTTGAAAAAAATTATTAACCTGATTTATTCTAAATAAATGTATTTTTTTATATAAAATTATTTAATATGTTTTGATAAATCAAATCATTTTTCATATTTATTGAGGTTTTTTAATTTTTTTCCCATATAATGAAATTAAATAAAAATGTATCTTAGGAAACACAATTGGATATGAATATTAATCAATTTTTTATAGTAAATATATTATTATATTAGTTTGTAAAATATTTTCAAAATGAGTAGAGAAGTAATTATGATTTTTTTTACTGAATTAATATTTTGATTGAATAATTTTTATTAATTTTATATAGAGGTAAAAACTTGAATATTCTATATAAAGAATTTTAAAATTTACAGTAAAACTAAGCTACTGTTCAAAAACGGAATTTTTTTATTTTTGGTTTTTGAACATAAATAACTCAGTTCGTTTTTTCGGTCTCCAATTAATGATGCAATTAATAATCTAAAAGTATAAAAATGTCATAATAATCCACCTGTCAGAGAGATACGATCCACATGGTTTTTTTTCTACTTTTTTTGTTTTATGACATCCTCAAAATTTTGCATATTTGTTTATCGCCCAAGAATGAACTTTAAATCGAGTTAAATTGACAGTGATGATTAAGTCGATTATGCCCGTAATGTGCATGACTTATTCTTAATTATTCTTAATTTTTTCTTTTGCTAAGATTACAAGAGTTTGTATATATTTACACGAAAACCAAACTTTAATTGTCTTAAACTGCACAGCACAGAATACATTTGTTGCCAGCCAAAAAAGTCGAACTATATTAACGCCAATAATTTGACATTAATTAATGCGGAATAAATTATTAAAAGTTAATTGGCAAATTTTTTTCCATCAATAAATTATGACGGAGAATTATTTATGGGGATAAAAAATATCACTTTTTTGTAATAAAAAAATTTTTTGTTATAAAACATTTTGATAGATTTCAGAAAATAAATCCTCAGTTTGTTTTTTAAAAATGTAATTAAACATTTTGATAGATTTCAGAAAATGAACTCTCAATTTAAACCTTTTTTTACTGCCTTAGTAAGAAGCATGATTAAGTTAATTGAATTCTTCTCTGGGCCAATAAAAAATCTTAAAAATAATCAACAATGTCTTCTCCTCGGGACAATTAAGGTTGGCAAGTTGCGACATCCCGATTACAGAAAGAAACGCATTTGTTGGCGGTGTCTCTGCGCTTGAGCTTTGTTTGCGTACACGCAGAAACGACGAGGGGCGCCCACTCGCAATCGTGCCTGAACATCTACGCAGGAAGTGGACGACACTGGACGATACAAAGCGCGCGCACGCAAACTCGCACAAATAGCGGCAACAACACGCCATCCATCTCCGGATTATAATGATCGCACGCGTTACGCACATTTGTAACATTATACAAGTGGCTCTCGTTAAAGTACATTAAAATTATACAGACGTTCGTATGACCCACGCGAAATGTACACTTTTCGGCCCATCAAATCTTGTCACTTGCCACAGTTAACTTCTTAATTTTGTACCCAAAAATAAATGAAAAAAATGAGCTTCAAAAGATGCAAAGAGGTACAGGACTATGTCAGATGAATTTAAATCTCTTACTGAAATAAAACCTAGAGATTTAGTAAAACTCCCAGAAAATTTAAAATTGGCATGTCGTAAGAATTTATCTCAGAAATAAGATGATCAAATGAAAGTCAGACTTGTAGCCAGAGATTTTGAACAAGAAGAAGGAATTTATTGTGATAAACAATTTTGTTAAAGAATAAAATTAAAACGCATGCGTAAAATTCATTGTGAAGGAATCTTTAGGTTTCATTTATATAACTTATTTATAATCATAAATTTAGATATTTTTTTTTAATTCTAAGCTTAGAGTTTTGCGAATGATAATAAAAAAAATTGGAATTAGCGGTGACTCGAGGACACCCCGCAGTGTCAACAAAAGAGTAACGACAAGCCGTTCACACCTCAACATGGGGGATTACGCACCATAAAATAAACCCCCGGTCAGGTTGGATTATAATGTTGTGCGCGTGCACGCTGACACCTCTCGGCGGGTTCCTTTTTCGTCGCGCAAAATCACCGCGCGATCAAGAGCTCAAGGCCGCGGAGCCAATTTTTTTCGTCGAGTCAAGAAAGTGTGGCGAAACGTGTCCAACAATTACAGATGTGAATTCATCACCGAAATCGCTTTATGAGCTATTTCGTTATTCATACAATAAAAAAGAACAAAAAATTCCCATTTATAATTTTGAAAATAATTTTTTTCTTTCATTTTTACCAAACGAAGATTGTTTTCTGACTAAAATTATAAAAGTAGTGGGGGAAGATTAGGATGTGAGCTTGCGCCGTAGATCCCCCCACCACATCTTGCAGTCTGGAGTAGGGCCCGTTTTAAGAAGCATCAGTTCTTTTTCTTATTTTATTTTATTTGAATGAAAAATAAACTTTTCTTAATTGAAAAATGAAATTTCATATTATTTACAAACAAAAAAATTAACTTTATCAAAAGATTTGACTAGACACAATGGAATAGATTGAATTCTTCAACTCGGGATTATGAAAATGTAAAAAAATTAGCATTGCTAAGTGGACAAGCTGAAATCAACTGTTTTATGTGAAATCCACTTGTACAACATTCGCATTACTCGCTTAACAAAACGATTTACAAGATTGTCACAATTTATAAAAGAGAGGTCACGTCTCTTTTCGTTCGGCCAATTGATTAATCGCGTTATTAAATACAATAAAGTCCGCTCAGGATGTGCAGACAAAATCGCAGAAACAAAGCGGAATCTGCCCCTTCTTTTTTTTTGGTCCTTCCTGTCGCGTGGCCTTCGCATGTTATCTCACTTTCTCCCTCGGATAAAAACTTAACTCTGGAATTAAAAAGCGGAAATATTCATTTATATAAACTTGTGGCGTGTGCTGGATAAAAATCTTTTTTAAATAACATAACTTTTATAAAAAAATTTAAAAACAAATTTTTTCTTTTCCTAAAACTTAAAAATATGTTGCTAATAGTAGGGGCGTATGACAAATGTTGACAGGTGTTTTTCGGTGTTTTCTGTACGAATCATAACAAACGTGGTCAGAGAAGCGAAAACTAATATTTGAGATTTCAACTTTTCATGTGCAAAAGCATGTCAAAATGCGCGCATTAGCATACGAATGAACTGCAGCACAAAGAGATGTTAAACTGATTGCGAGATACTGTAACTAATCACTTTTAGTCTCGTATACCTATACAGCTCGTATACACTTTGCATTACACAAAGCGGCGCGGCTTTTCAAACAGAACGGTTGCGTTGCGCAGAATGCCAAATGACTCGGAGCCGCTATTTGTTTACATTAATATTATGAATGATAAATTTTATTATATTTCTTTTTCTGCACGTCAAAGAGTTTGGTGTGAAACTCGCTTGGTTCCCATTGACTCGAATGTGTTTGAGGTCAAAGCTCTACGGGGTCAGGTCGTAAGTCGCATCCAACTGTCGTTCATCAACAAAAACTTTCATTCCATTGGCCAATCAACAAACTGAAACGTCAAACTGAAAAGCATTCAGAAAGAAATCTCTAACTCGAAATTTAATCGACGAAATATTTAATTTTATCACCAATTCAATTAGCATTTGATTTTGTAGTTTTTATTGAATTAAGTTATCAGCTTAACGTTTTGGCTTTGACATTTTAGCTAAATTTTCAGCTTTAAGTTTTGTAAGTTTAAGCTTCTAAATTTTAGTTTGTAGCTTAAAGTTTTTAGATTTATAGATTTAAATTCAACTTGTTATGTTTTAAGATTTAAATTAATTTAAATTTTAAGATTTAAATTATTAGTTTAAGCTTTAAGCTTCTGATTTTAAGTTTGTAAGTTTATAGATTAAAGTTTTTTTTTCTATTTTGAGTATAATGAAATCAGTCGCGCAAAATTTACCAGGGGAAATTCGGCGTCGTCTGTGCCCGGGTCGAATTGGACGGGCGATTTGCTCCAAGTAATAGGGACCTTTGGCCCTGGAGGCCACTTGTTGCGCGGTCTCGGGATTCCTGCTGGCTTTGCTCTGCATGAATTGGCCCTGCTCGAGCAACTTCGAATACCAGGCCAAAGCAACACCAGCTTTATATTTCCAGTCTAATCGATTCGTTTGGAAATTGAGATGAAATTTGCTTCTGCGTTTGTCTTCGCTCGTGGCAATGAGGGTGAAGCCAAGTCACAAATCTCAAGGACGGTGTGAACCGGCATTTAAACTGCTTCCCAATATGTCCCGCAATTCTTTTATAACTTAAACAATACCCAATCGATAATTCATCAACTTCTCTGAAAATATTTCAAAAAGCTATTTTGCCGTAAATTAAAAGCACAACAAAATACAAAGCAATTAAATTAATGGTCTTTAAAATTTTAATTGTATCAAAAAACTTGAGGCGTAATATTTCCAAACTTATAAATTAATATGCAGTAAGGAAATGTTATTACATAATTATAATAATATTATAATGAATTTCAACTAAAATAGACATTTATATTCTGTATCGAGTTTGCTCAAAGTAAAATTAGGCCATTAGCATTCTTATTCATATACATAATTAACTCGGTAGAATTATAACTGGTGGGTTTAATACACGTAATTATTAAATATGAAATGAAGTTATTATTATGAAGCCAATCTTGCCTTATGTGAATTATTTTTTATTATATTACAAGTATGAAGTTAAAAAAGTATATATGCACTGAGAAAATTTGTAAAAGCGAGAGTTTATTTCATTTTTAAGTGTGAAATATTATGATTGAGTTTGGTGTCAACCAAATCTAAAATAATTAACTCTTTCAATACCAATATATTTTCTGGATTGCAAATTTGACATTTATATCTAAATTCAAACATTATTTTTTATATTAATAACAATTTTTTTTTAGTTTTTTGACTATATTTTCATAATTTGTTATATTTCAAGGGGGTAAAAACATTTATAAGTAATGTATAAGGTTAATTTTTACTTAAATATTAAAGTCATTATCATTACTTTGGTAATTTTAAAAAACAAAAGCTCAAAAATTAAATATACTGTTTTAAGGCAACCATAGGAGTGAAAGAGTTGAAAGGTAATTTTGATTTGAATATTTTAACTTATTACTTGTGTAAAAATAAAATTGTTGCGCTATTTGTCATAAAACTTGACAAATAATCTTGTGAAAAACTAACAAATTCATTAGTTATACAATATAATTAGTAAACTTTACAAATTATTTGTAAAATTTACAAATTTGATCTTTTAATGTACAACATTTTTCTCACACTTACAAAAAGAGCAACAGTTTCATATGTCAACAGTTCATTTAATTATACGATATATCAATTGGCACGATGACAATTAAAGATTGGTCCCAATTGTCACTCAGTTATAATGGTTAGATCAAAGAGTAATGTAAACCGACACTCGTAATTGAATTTAAAGATTAATATTGACTGCTTGCATTTGTGACATGAAACTCATAATGGCATGCTATATTTATTATAAATATCATAATTATTTATTTAAAAAGTATTTAATAAACCAAATAAAAATGTTTTCTATTACAAATTAAAATTTGTCTTCAAAAAATTGTTCACTTTCTTATTCTATCTGGAAATAAAGCTTAATTAATATTTAATTCATTAGTTATGCTTGATTTGAATAATCGTATTTAATGATCGTTTAATGACGTTTTATACGAATGCACTTTGGATTTGTTTGTGTGTATTCGTGTATACACAAATTACACACATCTTAAAGGCCCGAGACGTTTCGTCTGGGAATTTGCGATTATCGTGAGGCTGTCAGGGCGATTTAACGTGAAACCTGTGGATGCGCTTCCGAGTGACTCTAAAAGACAGATGGTTCGTGAAATTGACATAGCTATGCAACTGGATTCTCGGAAAACAACTTTGTTAAACTCTTCTTAGTTCTTTTTTTTCCACCAAACGTTTGTTTGTTCGAAAACAACGCGAGCTTATCTGCCATCGCTCGATAATTGATTGTTTCGCACAAAAAAGAGGAAAAAAAGAAATTTCTGCTAATTGTTAGCAATAAAAAAAACGATATACCGATCGTTAAAGTCTCTTGATCGAACGCATTTGATGAAAGGTGTCGTGAGAAAACTCACGTTTGAGTGTTTTTTGGACAATACGCGGATCGTGCACGGCTGATTGGCTATCAATGACCCCGCAGGAATCGTCAAGGAGCCATTGCCTATCGATATCCACTTCCTTCCCAGATTCTTTGCTCAAGTACACCCTCGATATTTACTCTTTGGAAATGATATTTGTCGCAGTTGATCGAGCAACGCTCTTAAATTAATGCGCGAAGAAATAGAAAGTAAAGACCTTTTTTTACTACCCTCGTGGAAGATGAGGGTTACGCTTATGTGTGTGAACTTGACAGAAATTTTTTACGCTTGAAAGGGTTTCCATTTTTTTAAATTTCTCGACTTTTGAATTTTGTTTAATTTGTTAAACAATAAAACAATTATTTTTAGTTCACACGAATTGTAATTTATACAAATTATTTTGCAGACTATACAATTTTCCTGAACAAATTTTAAATTTAAATGTGCAATCATTTTCCAATAAATTATTCAATTTTTAAACTACCAGTGTTTGGATAAAATTATACAATATTTTTGTGAAAATAAGAGTTCAAAAAATGAAAAGAAATTTTTTTAGGAATGTTATCAAAAGAACAAGCTGCAACGGAAACAGAAGGGTTACCCTAGTGCATATGTCGTTGTAGTGCACTCGCCTCTCCCTTCAATATGGTTTACCACATAACTAAGACACGCGCTCTTATCATGAACACCAATGCAGCATAGCTGATGTTCTTAATAATGACGTCATTGCTCCCCTAAATTGACCTATATATGCAGGATATAATTGAAACAATGTTTCCCTGTATTGTAATGTATTAAAATTCTTGTAACAATTTCTTTTTCTTAAAAATAATAAAGCAAAAAGCTTCTTTTTTTAGGACAATTTTGCAATAAAAAAGTATTTATTTATTTATTTGGAAGACCTGTTGCAAAGATCTTGATAAAGAAACACGTGCTAAAATTTAAGATATTCAGATTAGAAACTAAATTTTTCTCGATGATTCACAGCAGATAAAAAGAAAGCAATCAAAAAGGCTTAGCCGAACAGATGACGATCTAATTCGACCAACTGTATATTGCAAGGTACCACTTTAGTCCTGGAACGCGAGCCAAAAGCGGCAGATCAACGACGGATAAGGTGAACCGGGCGTGAAACGTTCCCATTATGCCAATTACTATTGCTATTGCTATCGACCCTTTTGCCTCTTTGTGTACACAGAATTACCCTCGTCGTTACACAAACGTCGCTCGAATTCTAATAATTTGGGCCTCGGATTTGATGAAATGATAAAGTTCGTTTCTTTTTTTTATATATTCAATTATAGTGATTTGTCGTACAACTAATGAATACTTTTATTAGCAATATTTAAACAACTTTGACAGGAGGGTAAATTAACTTTTCAAAAATAATAAAAAGTAAATTAATTTAAAAAAATTGTTTTAAGTTTAATATTTTGGGTGATGGTACAAAAATTTCGGTTTACAGTTGTTTGTAATAATGCAATTAAATGCAATTATTGGGGCGCATCTGTTGATACCGTTGATAAATGTGTAAACATGTGTGTATACGTACGTTAATAAAACTCACACGTGATACATAATTGCATTTTCGTGCGAAATTCAACTTCATCCCTCTAATTTAAAATAACATTTTATAAACCGTACTTGGATAAAATTTTAAAAACAAATCAAACATTTATGCAACTTTATTGTTAAATAGTTTACAAGTTATTTTCAAGAGAAAAAGATATTTTAATTCAGCAAAAAGAGGCGAAAAATTTTTTAAGTTCAATGCAATAAGTAAATTTGACGATACCCAATAAAGTTATAAAAATCAATAGGCCCATAACCTATTGGAATTTAACATTCTCAAATAAAACCAAAAGATTAGCTATTTTTTAAATTGTATTTATTATTTTACAAGTATTTTTCGAAGAAAAAGAGTGTAGGTCCCAATTTAGCTGCATTTGTCAGTTATTAATAGTCATACTTTTTTGTCAACATGTTACACAACACTTGATGTAAAAGAAATTTAAATTTACCGAAATAAAAATTAAAATACATATTATTAGTGAATTGTTTAATTTACTGAAATCGCTTAACATTAATAAAAGTGTCTCTCAGTGTATACAACATTATTAAAACCGTGGTCGAATGAAAAATCGCTAATATAATCCATAAATAATTCATGGTTTGCCGCTTTTTTCTCTAATCCGACGACGTTGATTATATTGTAAGAATAACAAAATAAATCAGAAGCGATGAAAAATATCACGTAAATCCTGCCGAGACAGCGCATCTTATATTTACACGGCCACAAACAAATCTGCAATAAATTTATTTACAACCACTGATGTCATACTACAAGCAATTTACATAATCATATACGCATTGTCGCTAACTCGCGAATATCCTATTTCAGATTATAAGCTATCAAATCAAAAAAAGAGAGACACAGAACGAGCCAGAAATTACAGATAAAAAAAGACAGATTTGTATAATATTTTAATCGCACTCTGTCAGATCGATAAATTATTAATATAAACAGTCGCCCATTTTTTTGGACACACCTCCGACACACAACATTGCGACACATCTACGAGAATTTTTGGAAAAAGAATAATAGCTCGAATGAGAGAGCTGTCCGAAGATACGTGTTTATTAAAATGTTAATGAGACTTCATTTAAATTTTTTTCTGAAATATACGAACAGATTTTGACTTTTTGGAATTTCAAATTACAAACCATTTTTTATATTTGGAGTAAAACTATTTCTTTTTTTATTTAATTCTAGTATTTCAAAAAAGAAAAAGTCTTATACATTTTATTCTCACATTTCAATATTAAAAATTATGTATAAAATATACAACTGCTTTTACTTCTTATAAAATTTATTATATTTTAATAATCAGGTTCGTTATAAATAAAAACAGTTACATTTCAAAGAAATAATAATAAATAAATACAAGTTTTTCTCATATAGATGTGAAATATTACTTTTATTAATTTTATTTTATTTAATTTTTACATATAGAAATAATTTTTGCAACTCCAGCACACATAACGGAGGTTGGTCGAAAAATTTTGCTGCGAGATAAGTCTCTTGATCACGATCTTTAACGGTTAGTGACGCTAGTTCACGTTGGATGCAGATCCGCGATCAGAGCTAGAATTGGCAGCTCAAAGATGGATCACCGCACGGCTTTGGTCAAAGCGCCAATCCCGCCGACAGATATCTTTATTCGTTTAACTCTTTTCCCTTCTGATATATTTTATTGTCCGAAACGCGCGCACTGTCAAGCTGTCCTGTTCAATAAAAGCACCGTCCCGAATGGTTTCGTCACGATTTTTACAACAGTCTTCGACAAATTTGACGCCGCGCGCATTCGCAAGATCGATTGTTTATTTTCTACTGGCACTTCAAAAACCGTTTGCGTGAAATCAATCAACTTTCTTCTCGCGAAAAAAAGTAGAATTTTTTTTTTAACTTATCTCAAAGTTTACTGAACTATGTATAGAAATAATCTTTATTTTTAAGCGACAAGTTTAATAATTTAATTGGAAATCAAAATTAATTTAGAATAAAAGAAAATTAGTTTAGAAGAACAGGAAATTAATTTTGATGAAAAAGTTTAATTTTAAAATGACAAATTTTGATTTGCAAATAAATGAAAGATTTTGTTGTTTAAAAAAATGTTAAATGTTTTGGAATTTGTTTTTCCTAGATTATAATTGACATATAAAACTTGAATGACAGATTCAAAAGTTTCATGTGTGTTGTTTAATATGAATATTATTCCGGTCTGTTTGGGAGTTACAATTTACGAGCATGATTAGGTCCTAAATCGTGAAACAATTTATTCATGTCGACCAGCATTAATGAAATGAGTGGCGAATGTAAATACAGGTTTGATCGATTAGATGTGACGTTAGATGCCAAGCCTATTAATAAACTTCAGTGATCTGGTTTGAACTCAGATATTGGCACTTTATTAACAGAACTACGCCCCGATTTTAAAATTATAAATGGAGAAAATATTTTGACAAAAGATGTGTTCTATTTAAAAAAAAAAAAAAAAACAAAAAAAACAAAAAAAAACAAAAAACTTTCAACATTTTTAAAACAAGTTTTCTTTCAACTATAAATAATATTGCTTTATTCGAATGTATTTTTAAATTAACTTATTTTGAATTCAATAAGTGGCAGTGCTAATATTTATTTCCATAATTAAAATCATACATTTTATAAAATACATTAAAATTAGAAACAGTCCATCAATTAAGATTTTTCAAAATGTCAAACTACCGAAGCTCACTTTTTGAAGATATATAAAATAACAATCTTCTAATTTTGGAACCTTTTGTGTAATTTCCCTAGTATAAATTCACTATGCTTCACAACTGGAAAACAAAACTGTGAAACTGTTGCTTGAACGTGGAGCTTAAATAAATATTTTTGATGTTTCAAAAATGACTCCTCTTCACCGAGTTGTGCAACAAAATAGCATGCAAATTTTATCGATCATGCTTCAGCATCATCCAGAAATAAATCTTCACGATAAAAATTCATTTTTGAATAATTTAGTTTTGAAAAACAATTTCACTGTTGTGAAGCTGTTTGTGGAGAAGATTTTTGATATTGAAGTACGAAATTAAGAGGAGGAAACAGTTCTGAATTTCACTGTGCAGAATGACGGAAAAAAGGAAATTGTGGAACTGTTGATTGAAAAGTTTGCAGATGTAAATTCTGCAGACAATTATGGTAAAACACCTCTTTTTAATGCCATTTTCGTAGATGAACGTCTCAAAGACAAAATTAACATCTCGATTGTTGAACTTTTACTAAACAGTGGCGTTGAAGTCAGTTCTGAAAAGATCAATTTAATTCGGATCAAAATTAAGAAACTTTCTGTACTTTATAGTCCAATCCCGCTGATTTGCAAGTACATAATTAAGCTGAAGATGTTGGGTTTGTTGAGTGAAGAGGTGCTGACAGGTTGGGACTCAATTGAGGCAACCCAGTCGGAAGATTTTAAACAGTGCCATAGAAGCTGTGAAAACGAGGTGAAAAAACTACGCAGAGAATTGATTTTTTCAGAACGAACAATAACTTATTTTGACATTTTGAAAAAAAATCTACAAACAGTTGCGGTTTACCTAACTGTTGAAGAAAGTAAAAACGAAATTGATGAGGATTTTTGTGACTTAAATTTCCCTCTTTACGCTGCAATGCTGAAACAGAAAATCAAAATTTGTAAGAATTTTACATAATTATTGAGTAAGGCTTTTGGTGTTTTACAAATTATTTTAAATGATAATCGTTTGCCACTTTTGTTTTTAACTTATGACTTGAATTATCTTAATGTAAAAAATGTAAAGATTTTGAGCAAAATCTTAGAGAATTAAATTTTTTGTTACAAAGTAAAAAAATAAATAAAGAAGTTTTTTGTTATGGAATTAATTTTGTTATCTGTAAAATAAGTTAGAAAACATCTTCACGTATTATTTTTGGGAATAAGTTTGTTTCCGCAAAACATATACCTGTAGATATATATATTGAAAAGTCCGTCATCACGTTTTTCGGGAAAAATATGTTATTCCAACTGGTCAAGTCTCGTTTCCGGTGCCGAAATCGGGGAATAATAACAGGTCCGGGTAATTACGATAAATATTTGGCCAGCCGGCGAACCCTTCTTCATAGTGAGCCAGCCACGCGAGCTAAGAAGAAACCAGAAGCGTGGCAAAGCACAAAGGTCTCTTTTTCGTTTCGCCTTCTCCCTTTTTTCTGACTACCGAATATATGCAGAATCGGATTATTCGCGCAATTTTAATCCGACCTAATGGCACACTCAGAGCTATTCATTCACCTTAATCCCATCAATATTTTTACTATATTTTGCAAAGCGGACATTCCGACAATCGGTCCGGCTTATTGAGACAATTCCTTTATCTGCGAATTTTTCCCAGGCTAAAACTGTTTGTTGCTATAATTCGCTGTGTCATGTAAAAATGTGTTTATGTGTACTATAGTTGCGCAATTATTTTATTTTAGAAAGTTATTATAAATCTCAATTTGAAAAAAACAATTATTATTATTATAATTTTGTTGAAACAAATAATGAAGAATAAATAAAGAATTGTATAAATAAAATTTTAATTGAAGTGGTTCACTTTAGAAATATTTTTTTCTTTTTATATAAATGAATCATTTATAATTCTTATTAAAAAGTCATTCATCATCAAATGTAAAGTTTTTTTTTATTTTTTAATCTAAGCATCAGTTCTATAACGATCTTTTTCATGTTTGTCACAATATTTCCCGATCTAACTAATCAACAAATAAAGACAAAAGAGATATTGTTGGACTATCAGATTTATAATTTACAACGAAAAACTCTCATTGTGACATCAGTCATCGTCAAGCCATTATTATTAACTATATGTATATGATACTATGACACATCAAAAAGGAGGAATTTTTAATATCTCAGATCTGCATAGGAAAATTAATTGATGCTTTGTCAAAAAAAATGACATATTTAGTTTTTAGACTTGATGACATTTTATATTATTATTATTCCGTAAGAAAAATTTATAAAAAACATCATGTTTCTTTTGATTAGTTCAAAAATAGAATTCAAATTATTTTACCAAATTTAAATACATTTTGTTCAAAGTCTTCTCGTAAACAAAAAAAATTACTTTATCTAAAATCAAAATTTCATTTTTTATAGCAGATATCAAATTCAAATTAATTTTCTTTGACAAGCATAATTTTATTCTTTTGTATTTTACACAATTTAAGATTATAAGAAATACTCCAAAATCTACCACATTTTGACTTGATATTTTAGAACAATATATGTTAAAAACTATCCATTATAATGCACTTTTGACCGATTAAATCATATATGAGAAATTTAAGTATTTGACAGTTACATTTTTCCATATGAGAATGCTATTATTCTAAAAAATGACTGAGTATGAGAAAACTTTGAAAAAATCCTTCCCCGGGGCCTTACCTTAAATACTTTGGAAATTAATGATGATTATAGATAATTTGAAGAAGAAAAAAAAGTTCTAAAACTTTTCAAAGGGTTTCTCTTAACGATTTTTAGACAAATAAAATGCTTCTATTTAAACATATTTCACATGTAGAAGATAAATTTTTTTTGTATAGTAAAATCAGTTTGAGATTTTTTACATATCGCTAACTGTAACATTTAAATTCCACTTAATCATTTTTTTCTAAAATCATTAAATTTCCAATTTAGGATATATAACTCTTCCTAATAGTCTATAAATATTTTTTAAATAATTCCAAAGTTTACGCTGAGAAACCGAATCATTCGTAAACCAGTTAATTCAAAAATTGTTACAAAAAATTTGTAAGATCCATTTTTTATATCTAGTTTTTAGATCAACAAAATGAAATAATGAAAAATTAATATTTTTTAATTAAAAAATGAATACATGAATGTGAAAATTGTGTACTTTTAAAAAAATTGATTTGACAGGTTAATTTTGTAAAACTCTTTTTATAAAACTGATCTAAAACATCTTAACAAAACGTCTTAAAAATAAAATAGTTTTTATGAACATCTTGTCTATTAATTGGCAAAATTAAATTCGATAGGTGAAAAATGTACACATAAAATACAGATGAAATTAAATATCCGACTAATACAAAAGCTAAAAGCGAAATTTGTATCCCAAAAAAACTTCTTCAAGAAAGTGATTATAGACCCCCGGTCATTGGCAGTGTGTGACGAAACTTATTAATAGGCCAGCAAACAAGTGAAAATGTCGAGAGTCCAATTCAATGGAGATATGACGTCTTTTGGCGGCCCCTTTGAGGCTCCGATAAAGCTCTTGCTCGCTTCGTAGAGCGAAACAACCCGACACCATCGCGACAGATACACCTCAACTCGTCCCTGCAACGGATACACATGGTCCATCAGCACGCGTTTTGTCCGATCACCCATATATCATATCTCCCATTATCATTATTATCCCAACATTCCGGTTCCCCATATACGTCTTTTTTCTTCTGACAAATTTCGGGTTTGGATGATTAGTCGAATGTCGATGCCGGATTGACGACAAAATAATGCCTTCAGCTTGTTTTGACATTAGTCGATCGTTAGCTTGATGTAAATTTCGTGTTCCTTTTCTTTCAATTTCGATTGATCATTGGTTTTGTAATTAATCTTTCAGTTAGATTAAGTGATTATCAGCTTTTTGTGAATGACATTTAGAATTTTTTTTGTTAGAAAATAGATCAATTTTTTTGAAACACTCTGGATCATTAGATCAAAATTGGTTGGGATAAATTTCTTTGTCCAAAAGGATGACATCTAGAATGACGAGGTAGAATCGGGATAATCCGTCAGTGCGTGTCTCCGAGCAAAAATATATAAGGACAAACACGCTCCTCCTCGTTGTTAATCTCCCGTGTGATCAGCCGAGCGATATCTTCGGACGTTTTCTCGTGGAAGACGCCCGCCGAGTCGTGTACCTTTTACCGACCGCGGGGGGTTCCTCTCTTTCTCTCACGTTATATTCGAGAGAGAGTTATTTTGTCTCTCAATCGAGAATTTGCTTTTATTTTGGTCCCTTTTTTGACCAATCAATTAATAGGTGCTTTTGACATGAGTCCTTTTTTTAAATTTAGCAAATAAGAATTTAAATTGAGTTCATTGAGAATTTTAATTCCAAGTTTATTAGGAATTTAAGTTAAGACAATTGAGAATTTAAGTTAACTTAAGCTGACTAAAAAGTTGAATCCAGTTAATTAGACATTTGAGTTAATTTAATGGAGAACTTAAGTCAAAACAAGTTAATTAAACATTTAAGTTAAGTTATTTGAACATTTAGTAAATTAAGATTTTAAATTGAGTTAATTTGATTTAGTAATTTTTTATTATGAAATAAATTAAGAGGGGGCTTATTGTATATTTTCTCATGTGTGTTTGAGATGACGTGTGGTTTCAACTGGAATGATAATCCATTGAAAGTCTCGGTGCGATCTCGCTGAGAAATATTCATACAAGACAGTTTATTGCTATCTGATACCAAGAATCTTGCCACTACGGTGACTTTATCTACGAAGATGCGATGAAGATCGGAGAAAGAATTTTTTAACCTGACACTATCGATCCGATGATTTGCTTTAATTCGGATCGTCAATTTGCAGACATATTTTAGTGTCGTGACCTTTTAATCGCACAGCTCCTTCTGTGTACGAAGTATTTGTTCAATAAATGTAATTAATCAACTTTCTTTCAGTCTTTTTAAATAAGATGTCTTATTTATTTGTGTAATTTTTTTGCAGTGTAGACAAGCTGAAAAAAAATTTCGATATATTTTAAAAGTCTTAAATAAAACTCTCAAAAACTTAATTAAAACTTGTAGAAACTAAAATAAAACTCGAATATAACTTTTAAAATATTAAATAAAATTTTTTTAAATTTATCAAGTTAGTTGTCAGAATTTTTGTTTCTGTAATAAAATAACACAAGTGTAATGTTGTAAGGCAATCCATCAATTTCGATTTTTTCTTGTTTTGTCAACCAAAATTAGAACACACAAAATTTGAGTTCGAAATAGAAGTGTCTCAATTTTTTGATGCTTGTTAGTGATATTGAACTAGCTATTTGTAAACATGTCCCTTTAGTATAATTTGAGATAAAAATTTGGTCTGTAAAATTTAAAATCATTTGATTGATTTCATTCGATTAAAGTGAAACAGATTTTTTTCTCAATGTGATTAGATCTAGTTGTTCATTTATTCATGTGTCTGTTATTATACGTGAATAACATTTCCACTCATTTTAATAAACTTTCAAGAAATTAATTCACAATTTATACCGTTAATTTGACATGTTTAAGTAAATACTTTTTTTATTTGGATATACATTTTAAATTGAGTTATGAAAATAAATCTCATCAATAAAATAAAGTTTGATAATAGAAATCAATTTTCAGATTTCCAAAAGTTTATATGAAGATTCAAATTGAATTTGAAATTATATACGTGTATTGAATTTCAGCTTGACAATGCCAAAGTACAACAAATAATATTGATTTTCGATCGGCTACGCGAAAAAGTCTGTAAATAGGCATGACAAAAATTGAATGGCCCAAATATTAAACAGGACAAACAGAAATTTCGTTTTTGAAGTGTTCCGCGTCTTCACTTAATCCGGTGAATCCTCTATGAAAAACCGGAAGCTCGATAGAAATATGCCGTCGGTGTTTATCTTCCGCGGTTGACAATATAAATCGCAGCACGACTGTTCCGACGTATACTCTGATCCCCTAGAAAAAATACCGATTAGGCACAATGTCCCCGGAAAAGTCGCTGAATCGTGAAAAAGTAAAGCAACTGTGATCGTGGGAAGTAAATGTTCAATATATTATATAAGAAACAAAAACTTAAAAATAGAAAAACAGATTTTTAATTCAATTTTGCTTTTACGTGTAACAAAATTGATGCAAAAATCAACTCATCCGATTTTGCTACAAATGCATTGATGTGTGAGAACCTGAAAAAGATCTTCCGATCGATAATTCATTAACCTGATAGAAGCATTGTCCCAAACTTGACTGCCATTATGCGATTCAATCTGTCGATTAACAAAAATATATGGATCAAACAAAGTGTGCCGATCCTTTTAGTCCCATTTTGTTTTTCTTATTTTAATGTCCTTTTTTTCTACAGAAGCGATTATTTTTGTTGACTAAGCAAATTAGCGCAGTGGAAAACAAAACTCAAAATTAAAAAAGTTTTCAATAAATTAATTATTTTAAAATTTAATTTCTTAACTCATTTTATAACAATTTAGACATTTGATTTTTCAGTGTAATCTTTTTTTTAATTATTGTCAATGCAAATTTTGAGTACAAAAGTTTTTGTCGACAATACAAAGATATTTCACGAAACTTGCTGTCAAATTTGCATGTCTTACTAATTAGTTAACCAATCTGTACCAAAAAAAAGGCCCTTTACATCTCGCGAATCTCTTTTTAACACCTACCTCGGTGTCAGTCAGTTTGATTCAACAAAACAATTATGATATTTGTTAACAAAAAAAAAAAAAAAAAAGACGAACGTTCCGATGTCCGAGACGATAAATCATGAAACATTACAACACTTGTACCAAACCTTCTATCGAGATTTCTTACAAGTGTAGGTACTTTTCTACAAAATGTATGCTTCAAGAATTTAAGCTATGCTGATTGAAAAATATTTACAGCATACACAATTTTTTTATACTCTACAAAAAATTATTTCTAAAATAGAAGTTCACTCAAGAATAAAACTGTAAATATTGACGATAATAATTGACAGTTTTGTATTCTGCAGTTGATGATATGTTCATAAGTTAAACATTTACAGAATTGCTCTTTCATGGAAAAGAATTAAAAGCAATTTCTGTGTTGGTTGGCTTGATCGTCACCTTTTGCGGCCTCGTTTGACACCTCGCTCGCCGGTTATCCGCTTTTCCGTAAACTTAATTCATCGTCGCAGTAGCGGCTCGCAAATGGCATACAATATAAAATGCTTTCGACGTGTAGTCGAGCGAGAGGAATGGAGCAAAAGAAAGGACTCTGCACAAAAAGGTGGACGCGCGAACGAAAGAAAGGAGCGGCGACAAGAAAAAAGGCATCTCGGCGAAGATGAAAGGGCCCCGCGAGTAAAAAGGTCCCACGCCTCTCACAATGGGTCCTCGTAATCTTCACTTCCAGGCGAAGTCGCAGGATTTGTGGGCCCACCCGCTGCCGGAGTTGTGACTTCATTTGGATCAACAAACAATAATTGTCGATTCGCAGAATGTCCCAATTGACATGAACATTTTTTACCTCAAAAGTCTATTATTTCCCTACAAGAACCATTATTTCCCTGAAATAATCATTATTTTCCTAAACGAACCATTACTTTCTTAAAAATTCCATTATTTTTCTAAAAAAACCATTGTTTCCTTTAAATAATCAGTTTTTCCCCTAAAAAAATGATCTTCCCTGTAGAAAATCAAAACGTTTGAAACAGAATAAAATAGAAAGAGAGGTATTGAAGGTAGAGAAAGTAATTGAGTCTTTGGAAAATGACTTAATCCCAAACACCTAGTCCTTCTGTATAATATTGAGACGACAGTTTGCTTTGATGTGTGCCGACGTCCCGGAAGAGCCGGAGTTATTGCATCGGTATGTTTGGCATTGTAATTATTAGGTTGGAATTAATAAATTGAATGGTCTTTGAAGGAGACATCAGCGAGGATAACTGGAGTGGAGCCTGAGTTCAGGTGGAATATACAAACGGAAAACAAAAAGCACCAAATTTATCATCTGAAGTATCAGTTTGATTTTTCTTATAACACAGAGACGTTATATAATACGAAAAAAATGTTGATTTCGAATAGAAAAATCGACCCAAACAACTTATTCTTATGGTAATAAATAAGTGGACTCCTCTGATCATTAGATATCTGAATATTATACAAATCAACTGGTATATGTTATACATATAGAAATATTCTTCTGTTTTGCCTATTGTGCTGAGTTTTACAAATTACTTCTTCCTGTTGAATTCAATGAAGAAATTAATTGAACTTTTATTTTTTGTACAATTGAACCATTTACCAGAATAAGGTCATTTTTTATTTCATTTTAGCTGAATACTGAAATTTTAGAGGTCTTTTTTGTTAAAAAAAAAAAGAAAAAAAAACTTTTCATGACTATTATAATAATCAAAATTAATGACTCCAATCGGCGACGAGTTATATTTTGTTTCTGGCTCCGATGACGTGAACGATTTTTTTGATTAATCAAAAGGTTGAAAACAAATTTTCAACTCACTGTCAAGTCTAATCAATATATTTTGGCTTCCATTTCTGCTTGAATAATAAACTTGATGAATATTTCCAAGTAAAATTTACCTAACAAAATTATTTACTTCTAAAAATGTACATTACTCTGAAAAGATCAGCCTAATCTAAGACTCTTGGTTTAGATTACACAAATCCTAGACAAAAAGCTTCTTTACGAAAATTCGTTGAAAGATCATAACCCAAGTTGATCCATCATTGTGCGTCCCGACATTGTGTTCAATAACAACGGTACCTGGTAACCTGATCGACTTATCAATAATCGCGTAATTATAGTACTAAAGAGTTGGTCGGGCCCAAAACAAGCCATAATAAGACGTAGGCGTCTTTCCCACAAGTAACCTTATACCCCTGTCGCGCGGACCCGTGCCGTCGTCTGACGTTTTTTTGTCACGACCTTATATATATTTTTCGGACCAAATGCAGCAGTTCCATTCATCTTTTCTCGTTTTTGTCCGCGAATTAATCTATTACGGACCAATTATCGTCACTCCTTCCGTTTCCGTTTAAATCATTGTTTAGACTTGAAGCGTCGATTTGTGAGCCTTCGATGTGCACTTTTTGTGCTGTGTATACGTACTTCCGGAGGAGTGTCAAAAATAATCAGGATGTCTTTTGTTTACCGAGAATTAGATTTTCTAAATCAAAGAGAATTTGATTGTGGATAGTGTCAATTGAGGCAGAGGATAATTGGTGCGACAATAACAGAGAAGAGAAAAATGAGACATCAAGAAAAAAATAAGCCAGTTACACAACTGGATGACTTGAGACAGGGTGACAAGTTATGAGAGAGTTCTGCGTGTGTATTTATTGATGAATCAGCGGCACATCAAAGCTTTATTAATCCTTTCAGTGTTGCTGCGGATGACGCATGATTGACTCGAAAATGCCCACGTTCGATAAAATGTAACCGAGGAATGAAACGAGTCGACAAGTTTTATAAGTATTTAAGAACGATGCGCGCGCATTCACCAAAGAGTTTGCAAAATTTTGTGAAAAAATGAGCAAATTAGGTTTAGTTCCTATCTATAAACATTTCACTCAAATTTGGTGATCTTTTATTGAATTTTAAGAACATTTGCTCAACTTGTTTTAGGTGCAAAGTAAAATTTAAATTTATTTTTGATCAGCTATTGATTCGTACAAATATTTAGATCAGAGTTGGAACTTAATTGAATTAATTTTTTTGTGATTTATAATCAAATTTTAAAATTTGATCAAAATAAGATTTAATTTTATAATTTGAATTAGATTTTGTTTAGAAAAATTATTATGCTTAGTTCAATCTTATTTTGATTACCTTTGGATCAAAACCCACCTTTTCCAATTACAGTACAGTCGAATTCACTGGAATTTCATTGTGTAATTTACAGAAAACTTTATATTATTATGACCAATTAAAGAAAGATAATTAGTTTTTTGATTCTCAAAATTGATCAAAATAAGTTAAAATTCTGTAAATTAGTCAATTTGATATTTTATTCAAAGTTGATCAGACTAAGATTATCTTTGACAAATAAAATTTGTTTTCCATCAACTTTTGAATAATAACAAAATTTTCAATCTACAGAGTTTCATTTTATTTCTATCAAGCTTTAATAGAATTTTCTTTTGCTCAAAAATATTCAACTTGAAATATATCCCCAGATAAAACAAAAAACATTTTTACCCAGACAATATTTTCTTTTGACTTACAAAAAGTAAAAAGTAAAAACATTTAAAGAAACAAGTTTGATATATAAAATAATTCCATAACTCATTGGTGTGTAAAGATAAATGTAGAAACTTCGTTGAATTTGCACACAATGAGAAAGCCCCTGCTAAGATTCACCGCATTTGATCGAGAGCTAATTATAATTCGAATAGGTATGTAAAGAGCGTGCTCATTAACATATATCGCTTTGCTCATGCGAAAGTGAGGATAACTCCATTATAGGCTCACAAGGGCTGTAGATCAGTCTTGTCGAGGAACATCGCGAGATATATATACATATACACATACATATATTCGGCTCACAAAATGTATCTCGCAGGGATCGCTCTCCCCACGGGTGGTCAAATAAGGGCCCGTTTCTCGTGACGTCACCATACGTCGCGTGCATTGCTCGCTAATTGCAAATAGATTTATTAGCTAAGCCCTTTTCTTTGCGTTTATTTTGTGTATCACTTGAGTTACTCAAATCTTTAATTACAAATGGTAATAATGATAATCTATACACAATTAAAAAAACTGGATACCAATAGATTTTTTTACTTAAACTTTTTTTTTAAATGTAAACTTTTTTTAAATAAATTTTTATTTTCCCTATGTGTACAAGCAATGAAATATCAATTTTGAGTGTTCATTGTGTTGAAATAAAAATGATTCGCGTCTTAATTGCACGTAATGTATTTGTAAGCGGTATTTACTTGGCCAGAGTGGCTACCCCGTTGCGGATTCGCCAATTGCCCGTTAATTAAACGATTAATAACACGAATCATGACAAGCGATTCATGATATACCGCGATGAGAGCGCACCTTCCGTCCAGGTGGCAGTTTCCCGCTCGCCAGGAGTTTAAAATACATATTATAAATATATATAGAAGCCGCGCGTTATCGAGACCTGCTGGAAATACCGATTTCTAATATTTATAGTGCGTTTCACACTAACATTGTTGCGATTTATGATCGGCAATTATTATTTCTTTATATCCTTGATTTACGACGGAACCGCAATTTTAACAGTCACAACCAAATAATTATTGTATAAATAAAAAAAAGAAGTGGTTTTTACTTTTATTTTTGTATTTAAATATATAAATCTTTGACACTACTTTTAGTAAAAATAAAATAATGAACTTTTGCAGTCAACCCCTGAATATTCAGCAATCACAATTTTTTTAATTACTGTCTATTAATTGTTGATGGATTTTAGAGGAAAATACATAACATTGTGTGGAGATAATTATATGAAGTGCATTTCATTGTCATAATGCGTACGCTTTAACAAAAATGTTTTAATTAATAATCGCTCCGGTGTGCACATGCTTATTATTTATTTCACTCGTTTTAATAAAGCCGCGTGTATACGTGTGCGTAAAACGTATGCTTCGAGTGCGTTTTTTGAAGGCCTGTGTGTTGAACGATAATTAACTGTTCGTGGATAATGCATCACATGCACACACAACAGCGGGAGCTTCGAGTAACTCGCAGGGTGCCAAATTATACGCAGAAATAATTTCGATGACAATTAAAGTATACTTGCTGCATTATTTCGCGCTGATTATTAGTACGTTTGCTTCGTGTATGAATATTGTTTAAATAATAATTACGCCAAACATTTTACAGTATTTTTTATCCATAATAATTTAACTCTATATTTTTATTTTATTTAATTATTAAATTTATGTTTTTCATTCTATAAATTTGGGAATCAAATTTTGTTGAAAATAAATAAATGCTGATTTTTGATGTGTATAAATAAATGTATAAATGTGTATAAATATAATGTGTAATATTTTCTCAGATAATTTATATGATTTAAAAAATTTCCCGCACGTTCTCAAGTATTTTGATAAGACCGACCAGTGTCGCGAGCCCAAAAGTGGCTGATGCACCGGATTTACATAATTAGATTGCCATTATTTTTTCAGCCAGGCGACACGTGCGCGTTAAAAACAAGAACGTGATAGTGGCGGAGTTTCCTTCCAAAATATATATATCACTTTAGTGAACTCGAATAATTTTTTTCGAGGTTTTTTCCCCTTAGTTTTATTTTTTTTCCTGCTTTTAGTAGTTTTTTTCTCTTTCGTAATGTCAATGAACGGAGTTTATTAATTGAAACGATTAGTCAGCTTGGAAAATGTTTTCATTTTAAGTGAGTCGCTTTTGAGAGTGAGAAGCTACTGAAACTTTGGATGTTATTTTGACGGGGATATTTATTGCACGTAATTTTAGATGGTTACATATAACGATTTGTCAACGAATGAAGTGTGAATTATTACAAGTTTACAGGGGTGATACTGAAGCTCTTTATTTTTATATACACAATTTTCAACGATTGTTTTTTTCGATAAATTAATTTATCTTTTTTATATACATTTTAAAAAATAGTATCTAAATAGTGAACTTTTTGTAAAAAAAATTATTTTTTAAAACATAAGAGTTAATTAATGTTTTATATAAGACTATTTTTAACAATATTTGTATTACAAAACCTGAGAACATGACAAAACATAAATCTTTTTGTTTAGAACAAAACACTGAACAGTTTCCAGAACAACTAATAACTTTTCATTTATTGGTTCAGCTGAAAAGAGTTTACAACATAAACTATACAGTGTCACTCAGCACGCGACTTCGAGGATGAAGTTATAAAGCTCACAATCAATTGTTTCCAGAACTCAGTTGGACTAGAGTCACGATCAGAAAAGCCAAATGTAACGATAGCTATCTCCAGAACGAGATTGATATATATTTCCCAGTGAGGACAAAATATCAAAGTTGCCGCAACCAGTTAGTGTTTCCAAAGGCCAAGACAATTTTATGATCATTTGTTTTTCCAAAGAAAAAAGTCATTTACTTAAAAACTAAATTGCTGCAGAAGACAAATCTATTTTCGAGTGAAACCATTTGATTTGTATCAGTTGCTAGACAAATGTGTAAAATTAACACTGAGGAAATGTTCAAAGGCGTGCGTCAATTTACAAAACAAATAGAGAGCACACGCGCTGAAAAGGTTTCCTCGAAGGAGTCGAAAGTTGCAGTTTCCGATATCGAATTTCGTCAAAGGGTGGACATTGTTTGGCAAAGCGTTTTCCTGCTTTAAAGTGAAAGATAAGCACGCTGCTGTGAGGTCCTCTCCATTGGCAACCACGTGCCTAAGTGCTGCCGCGTAAACCAACACCCTCTTCAGCTCAGCCTCGGTAACACGGAAGCGGAAGATTTTTTTTTCAAATATTCTGCATCCAGAAAGGATATAAGTCTCTTTGCTATTACAAGAACTGAAAATAATATACTTATCATGCTTTAATTAAATAGTAAAATTGAAAGAAAAAAAACATAATATTTCATGCTGAGAAATCAAATTAGTAGACCGATTAATTCGTAAATTTTTACGAGAATTTTTTTTAAAATTGTACTTATCATTTATTTATTGATTAGTAAATAATACGAAATCAGGTAATCGGATTATTCGTATCACATGTAAAATAGTTATCCTATATGTATTTAATTTTATCAAACAACTATTTTTGAAGAATATATTCACATTTTCAGCTCAATCTCTACTAAGAAATAATATAAATGTTAACAAATTTGTAAAAATAAAAGCGCTGCCAAGCTTTACGAATTATCCTTTGAAAAACTTACGCACGCAATTTACAATGAAAACTCGTAAAGTACACAATATAATTTGTAAAGTTTACCATAGCAACAGCAAAATGAAAAGTTCCTGAGATATAATATACTTTTACACAATAATGTACTATCCAAATCAGGATACCATTGTACCATTTTATAAAGTCCTGCATATTTAATCCAATTTCAAGGCTCTCATTGTCCTCTCGAAAACGGGAAATTTGTAAATTAACCTAATTGTCCGGGGTTTAGAATAATCTGATTAGCTCAAGCAATTGACCGAAATTTTTCAAAAAATGTTCTATACGGTTAATTTGCGTTGTACCCACTTTGCGTGCTTAAAAACCTAAGCGGATCAGTAATACCGTTGTGACGTCAACAGCTGTCACTGTTTGTTGCTTCGTGCGGAGGATTACTTGAAAATAGATTCAAGGGAGAATCGGTATAACAGTCAATCTGTGAAAAGCAATCTCCGCGTATAATCCGTATTTATCATTATTTATTAGTACACAACACTTGAGATTTAAATGCACGACCATTACTTGAGTTCCATTCATATTAATCTAAAAATGTAACTTGAAATATTTGTATTCTAAAAAAAAAAAATATCTACTTCAATTTTACTCGGAACTTTAAATTTAATTCAACATTTATATTTATGAAACCTATACATATTATATTATCCTTATATAAAAATTTTTACTTGAGTTATCATAAATGAAATGTTGAATTTCTAAATCTGTATCCGGTGACATGTTAACAAGTATCGTATGGACCATCTCTCGGTAACCCTTTTTTTATTGAACTTCGCCTCGAATTACCTGCAGTGTATCCTGAACCAATATGAACTTATATAGGCAATCTATAAATCCATCGTTTGCTAAGCATTCAACAATTATTTAATCATCCGTTAAAATCCCTCTTTATGAAATTTTTCAAGATTTTCCGTCAGCAAAATAAATTTTGAACTCTTTCTCTGATTACCATCTCAATCCACGTTCTGTTCTTATCCGACAGGCAAAGGTGAATAAAGATGGACACCTGGTGATCTCGTCTTTCACGCGAAAGATCGGCGTTTGAGATTATCAGCCATTATCTCGCTCATCGGCGAGAGGTTTCCTCTGCGCAGATGTGCTGGGGACAAATAATGCAACAGGAAGCTGATCCGCATATATACCTATATGTCGAAGGAACAAGCGATTTATCTGACTGGCAAATATTTGGATTGTCGTTCAATGGGGTACTCTGTTCAAAGGAAATTTATTTTGAACGGACAAATTATTTGACATGAGAAAAAAAGTTGAACACAATTTTCGTAGATCATAACTGTTTCTAAAAATATAATTAATACAACCTTTGTCTGGGCAGAATGACATTTTCTTCACTGATTGTATCGGTGACATTTGGAACAAATTCGTTTTCTTTTTTTTTCTTAGCTATTGAGAAACTTTTTATATTTAAATACCATTGACGTTATTTTGATGTGTTCCTAAATAAAACGAAAGTTTTGATATTGAAGAACAAACTTTGAAAAGAATTCTGACTTTATTTATAGGTATATGCGGTCCTGTTTGCTCGACACCATTCATACTTTTGGAATAGATCCTGCGATACGAGCTTCTGAATTTAGCGATTTTCTATAAACTTCTTTTTGGAGATGAAAAAAATTGATAATCATCTCTGATTTTAAAGTATAAGATTTGGAAAGCATGAAAACAAAGAAAAGTATTTTAAGTATATGCGATTTGTTTGATATATTTGTATTTTGATTTGTAATATTTAAATACAAAAGTTATTGTGAATGGAAATCTCGATTTTTAAATTGAATGTATTTTCTATATACTCAAAAATGGTATAATCAAATCCAATTGCGACACGAATTCTAATGGTATTCAATTATATGTGAATATATAGGCATATTTTTCGTGGACATCGGCCATCTGTGACATAGGTTGGCTTAATAACCAAAATCCAAAGTTACAATGGGATCATCGCGGTACGCTGCACAGTGATCTGCTTAGGACGATCCTTTTGCGGCTTGAACTGAAAAAATATTGTATAAAAAAAATAAGAAAGAATGAGAGCCGGTTTGAGCTGTCATGCAAAAGGAAAGGAGTTGCTATCGGACCTCTTAAACGAATATAGCTTCGCTAATCCTCAAAACTTTTGGCAATTTTTCAAAAAAATTTAAATTTTCAAAAATTCTTAAATTAGCAAAAACCTTGACATTTCCAACAAGTTTAAAAATGTTTGAAATTTGAAATAATCAAAATGTTGAATGTCAAGAAATTTGACATAACAAAATCGGAATTTGAAATTTTAAACAAATTTCTATCAACAATTTGTCGTGACAAAAACAAGTATTTGATTTTCGGTGTGAAAATATATATCTTCACGATCAATCACATTTTTGATTTGTTACTGAAAGCCCCGAAGGGTCTTCCAATTTCCTTGGCAACTGTGTCAATATTGCCTTTACACAGATACAAATGACAAAATTGGACTCCTCGATTTCAATAACTCCAATTAATTTTCAGTTAATTTAAGTGTCGAATTTCATGGGAAATTTGATGTACACACACATATATATATAACTATTTAGCGAACGAAATAAACTTAAGGTGTGCCCCGTCAGCTTGCACTTATATATATAAAGCCTAAGCCGACGGTAATGTGACATGCATCCTGTAAATAAGCCAACTTTTTTATATATCCGACTCTTAATCGATGTCAGTTAATTTACAAAAGTTAAAGAAAAAAAGTTTTTCATGATACTTCAAAAAAATTGTTCACAGTATCCTTAAAAAATTGTTACAATTAATTGCATACAATTTGTTTTCAGGCTTTTAAAAATATAATTACATATTTTATCGTAAGAAAATTTGTCGTGCAAAATATTATTGTTATGGAATCAATTAAGTCGATAAATGTTTTAAGATATACATATTACTTTTATTATCCTCCAATTAGGGTTATATACATATATGTATACAAGTGGGGCCAGAAATCCTGTAACATAATAAGCACCGCGATAACATTGTTCACTGTATATTGTCGTAGGGGATTCTTATATATGTAGGATGAGAACCGAATGTATCCTCGGTGTTTCGTGACGAGCGTCAAACCGCGCGTTCTCAACTGGTGAATCATTGATAGATCGGCCATGGGGTCGTGGGAGGTCACAGCTGTGATCGGACCGTCTTTACTAGACGATCCATCGCGTGTGTCCACTCTCATAATGCAAAATAAAGTGAATTACGAGTTATTACGGTTCGGTTTACCAATAACGGTCACCGTGTTTACATGATGCAGTGTATATATACTTTTTATACATTTTCTACCCTGTAAGAATAGCAGAAAAACCAAAATGATTTGAATTTCGCGCTCCATTTTGAGCGATAAATTTGAAATTCATTAAAATCAGATATACATTTAAAGCTCAAATTTAAGGATGAAAATAAGAAGTTTATTGACCATGTCAATCAACTAAATTTCAGGTTTAGGTCAGAGTTACATAAAATATAGAACTTTAGCAGTAATTTAACTTGTTTCTGTGTATACTTGATATAAAGTTGTTTGATCTAAGTCTTAAATGTAATGAGGTTCTTGACATTTCAAAGAATCATGTTGCGTTTATACGCAAGAGTTGTTTGTTTATTTCTAAAAATATAAAAATGTGATGCTCAATAGTTGTAATAAATATTCATGCATGATGTTCTGAAAATGACGTGCACAAATCTTCTACAAATAAAGCTTTTACGTGAGAAATTGTATGAACTTTAACAATGTTTGTTAAACTGCATGAAAGATTAACATCGCAACTAATAATATTAAATATTCGTAGAAAGAAAAAAAAAGAAAGAAAGAAAGTCTCAGAATGTGCCTAGAACAAAATAAAACATTCACATAAGCTGTGAACACACAATATATATATAACCGAAAGTATGTCCCAATGAATATGTTGCTTTCTAATAACCATCAATAAATATTGTATAAAGTTATAGCTGCTCGTGAATAAGTTGAATATAATATTTGTAGATGTTATATATACACCAACGTGCACGGTACACATTGTACGTATTGAGGAAAAGTTTGCTGCATTAATTATGCACTGGCTTTGGCTTTATTGTACTGACGTATGATCAAACATGATGCTATACGTCCACTTAGCTTAACAAAATGATCATTATTAATTTATCAACTTTTAATTAACATTTCTATTTCTTGTTCGACAAAGTAGAAAAAGAAACAAAAGTCAACTGATTAGTATAAGAGAGTATAACTTTGGGATTTCAAAAAAATAATATAATTGAGTGCTGAGGAATTTTTGGACGAACAATTTTTGGAGTTAAATCCTCGGTCGACGCGATGACACAACTCATCAACCGGCTGATTCAATAAATCTGAGCAGGGTTGCGCCTTGCGCTGACGCTTGCGATTAATTCCAATGAATTAATACGAATCCGCTGACACCACGCCGGGAGGTTAAAATCGTTGGTTTGACATCGAATCGTTGTTGCTGAACTTTATAACTTTAAATATTGATATCTTCAAAAATAGTAAAAAAAAAGTTCTTTCGAAAAATGCTGAACTTATATTTATAATTTAAAAAAAAATTGAAAAAGATTGAACATTCTTTTAAAAAATAAATAAATGTCAAAAAACTTTGAAATATGTCCTTTTGGAAACTGGATCTGTTTTAAACAAAAGATAATGATAACTTTTCATGTTCTTTTGAACTAGAATATTTTTTTATTTTTTCTGTTTCCGAACCACTATTTCAACAAACTTTATAACGGAACTGGATTTCGTGAAGATATATTTTCTTTCATCATCCTTTGATTCAAAAAACTGTTGAACTTTTCTGACCAGCCACAATAGTTTAAGCAAAAGCTTGTCACATAAAAAGGTTCGAAACCACTTGAACTGTGGTTTTTGAATGAGAAAAACAAGCAGAATTAATGATATACACTTTTGTTGACAGAAATTAGTCAAGCATTATTTACCTCTCACCACAAGTTAAATAAAATAAATCTGTTGGTTTTTCGGGACAAAAGGAAAGACCATTAACCAGTTGTGGTTTTTCCAAACATGCCAAAAAAGTACGCAGAAACAATTAAATTCTGGTGATTTGAAAAAATGTTTTCTGTATGGTAAGTTTGTCATTAATTTTAGTTCAAGCTGAAAATTTTTATTTCAGATCATTAATTTGTATGATTTAAAAGGTGTTTACTTAAAATGTATACATCTTCTTTTAAAATTTTGGTATACATATGCTACCCTAAAAAAAGAAATATTATCGAAGCATTTGAGTATATTTTCTACTTGAATCAATTAAATTTGAATTATTGTAATTATATTTACTATATTTTTGCAAGTATATAATATACAAACTTATTGTACGGATATTTTTTCCAGTGTAGTATCACTGTAAAATATTTTGCATAAAATTACAGAGCATGTTCTGACAACACAGAATATGTTCTTTGATTTTAAATATCAAAATGTAATTTTACGGAAGATGGTTATGGATTGATAAATTAATATTCGTAAGAAGCAATACATTTTAGAAGAAAAATTGTATAACAAATTAATTCGACTGATTAAAGTAATCTTGATGAATATCAGTTTAAATTTGAAAGTACAAAACATTGAAAAAGAATTCATAAATTGAAGGGTCTGTTGTTATTAATTCGTATATAAGTAAAAAGACAATCGTTTGTAACTTTACCTATAGTTGTTTGTAGAGTATAAGTTCAAAACCAAAATTAACGTTTGATATTTTGCAGTAATAACAAGTTTTGTTCAAATGAAACGTAAATAGAAATTTGATGATGCTAGATGATAGTCATAAAAACTCGCGGGAAATAACGATTGGTGTGGGTCGAAGAGACACACGATCGCTTATTGACCACTCGTGACTCGTGTTGACACCGCGAGCTCCACTTAGATAGATAAATACACCAAAGAAGCACGGGTCAATTGGATATATCTGCCTCACCAACGCCCACATCAGGTTACTGCTGCGTGATTCACTAATTCCTTTTACGAGAATTTGCAGAAACTATAAAAAAATATTTGATCATCAATTAACTGCTCAACTCTTCTAACTCCAAAACCTTCAGCTAAAATTTGAAATACTAAAAAACCATCAAAAGTTCTGAACATTTTAGAAACCATTCAGACAAATGATCCTAAATTTATATGTATTTATATTTCAAATATGTGTACAGTCAAAACGGAAAAATGTTAAATGTTGCTTTTTTGGAATCAGGGATTTCTTAATTCTGTAGAAAGTGGAAAGAATTTGGATGAAAAAATGTTCTGCAATTTGAAATTCGAATAAATCTATTTGGTTGGCAAAGTAGCGGCAATTATGATATTTGTGCCTATTAGGAGAATTGGGGTGGCGACTCCGTTGACCCCGACTGATCGTGTTCATCTGCTAACTAGCGTAATGGGCTTGGGGTCAAATAAGAGCGCCTCTCTTCATTATTTTGTCCGCGCTCTCTCTCGGTTTTTCACGTGTACTGCGCGGCGTCTCGCTTATCTTGTTTCTTTTTTTGTACTCTCTTGATCGTCGCGGCATTCAGTTTGTCTAACTCTTATTTTGTCGCGGCCTACGCGCATCCACTCCCCCAATGTCCTGCAGCTATTGTCGATACTGTTAACGATAAGTTGACCGACTATGCGAATATAAGTGCCGCTACTGTACTCCGCTCATTATGTAATTCAACGGCAGATATGTGATTTTACAAATTCAATTAAGCTTCAATCTTAGTGTTGATTGCTCATACCATTTCAAAACTACAATAAATTCAACCAATTATTAATCAGAGTAAACCCCAAAAATTTAATTTAATTTTTTTCTAATTCTCACTCGTTTTTCAACTTTACGTTTTTCTTATCAAATAACAAATGTTTTTAACTTATTGTAAAAAGAAATCGTTTTATTTTTAATTATAAAATTGTTTATAAATAAGAAATAGGTTTTCAGTTTATAATAACATATATTGTAATGAAAATGGGTAGATTGAGTTTTCAAGTACAAAGTTTCTCATGAAAAATATTTAGAATTCTTTTCTTTCTGCAGACAAGTAACAAGTTAACACCTATTTTTAATGAACAATGAGAGTGAACAAAAAATTGGTAAGAGATCGTGTGGGAGGATTAAGCAATTTCCAAAAGAAAGCACAATGAGCGAGAAGTCAGTTTCATGTTTCAAGAGCGACGTCAAAATTCACAATGCTGGTCACATCTGAAATGTCAAGCGTGTAGTCCGCTATATTGCTTTATTATATTGTACGCGTGTGAATATATGTAGCTTGTAAAAAGGTATTCCGTAACGAGCCGCTCTCCTGTCACTCGAAAAACGAGACGCATTTAAACTCCTATTCGCCACAGGCAAATAGACACATCATGTGTGCTTCAATTTATACATATATTTATTTCTCAGACAAGTATGCTTTATGTTTCCTCAGATTGATAGGGTTAACATCAATTATGTACCAAAACAAAATTATTTTCAAATTTACCGCTTTTTTTTCATTTTATCAAGTTAAAAGTAAAAATCTAAAAGAAAAAATCAAAGTTACTAAATTTATAGTTAAATATTGTTAAGAACGATTGTGGCAGGAAAGTGCAACAAATTTGAATTTGATATAAAATGTTGTTCGAGAGGGAATTGATTTTTTCACCGTTGAAAGTGTAAACTGAGTTCTCTCAGGGTTAAAGTGAGGTGAAAGGATTGGCATCGAGCGAGAAGAGAAGAGCAAACACGAGACCCGCCTGATTTGTTCCCTTCTCGTGGTGTTTTGCGTCTGATTCGCCGGATTCGATTGGCGGGGGCGGTGCACCAGGTATCCATATCCGGTTTTGGGCCGGGCTTCGGTTAACCCTAACGTCCCGTGGAAAATACTTTTACGTAAAGAAGCTGACACAGATACGCAGACACTCGTTTGACTGTTGGGAAACTGAGCTTATCAGCTCAAACCGCGAGACTTGCAAGAATGAAAAATATTTTTTCTTCTCAATCAGCAATATTGTTGTTGGCTTTGTAATTATAAAAAGGTCTTCGGGATTTTAAAATTTTGGAATTCTATTCTGAAGGCAAAGATGTTTTGAAAATTGATTTTGTAAGCTTGAAATATAGAAATTTCAAAACTGAGATATTAATTTTGCTAACTGAGTGGTTCTCCATTATTTTCCGAACAATATGTCATCAATCAGAGTGAAATATTTTGAAGACAGGCGTGTGGTTGGTGAACAATGATGGCGACCACAGCAAGCACAACAATTTGAATTTTTACTTTCAAATTTTGAAAACAGATTCTTCACACTAATAATGCACCGTGTCTGGAAAAGAACATTCTTTGCAAATTCTATTTTCAGTTTGCCATGTGCCAGAACCATTAGTCTTAGTGAAAGCAAATTGAAACAACATGTAGCATAACATTAAATGAAGTGTTGATGATGATGATTTTGTGGCCAATGATGTATATTTTTTGTTTTTAATAAATTAGTAGGTTTGAATTTTAACAAATTTTGTAATTAAATATAACATGGTCAAATAAATAATTTAAATATTTTATAAACTAGAATAAAAGATTTATATTCAGGAACATTTAGAACAAAAATTCAAAGGTTTTGTGCTGTCATTTCTTAACATGCGTTTTTATTTTTTACTGTTAATAAAAATTAAAAGTGTAAAGTATAATAAAGAATTATATTTAAAAGTATCTAAATTAAACTGTCAAATTCTTCTTCAATTACAACGCTCATTTTATAGACTTCTAAAATGTTTTTCAAAAATAAGAAAAATGAATTTAAGAAAAAAATCCCACAGAAAAAAAATATCATTACAGAACAATAGAAAACATAAGGAACTACCCTAATGAACTCAGCAAACAGTTCTTTTTCAACAATGATCTTGCGGTTTTCCCTCAAAACATAATTAAGAGCTAAATAGAGGTGTGCCACAATCCTTTTTTGAAAACCTACTGGCTATTAATTTTAATTAACCACAACCAACAACAATATCTGTACATATTTTGAAAATATCTTGAAAAATGATGTTTTCCTGGAAGCCAAAAATGTATATTCAAAAATGATTGGCTAAGTTTGTGAATTTTAACATCCATGATGCGAAGAAAAAGATGAATTTTGTTAAAAACTGAAAATTATTCTACTAAAAAATATGTAAGACTTCACACCACTGTCATCTAAAATCATAATATGTACAAGAAAAAAAACGTTACAAAAGACATGCGGTTGAAAAATTTTCAAATCATCATTTTTGGTTCCAATTTCAAAGACCAGTTTCATAAAAAAATTGTTAAGGTATGGTTATTAAATTGAGCACACCCAATCAGAAGAGTCCTGAAATTTGAAGTGCACAAATTATGAATGCCGGCTTTGTCGTGTGACCCCCTTCGAAAAAGGGAAGATGTCATATTCATGGCAGTTAAGATGTCATCTTCGCGACTAAGAAGAATAAGAAAAAAAGAAGGAACGTGATGCTGCGTATCAAACTGACAAGCTCATATCCCATAAGTGCCCTAGCTTTGCTAAACATCTGCACCAGTTATTCCATATTATTGAACACGAATATTATTATTTAATGCAACCCTACGTAATATTCCACTCGATACGCTTTCGCATCAGTGCACAAGGTCCCACTGTCAATCATTCACTTTAAACTATAAATGACGCTTCTAAAACATCATGGAAACCTGAACCATGCTGAAATTGTGTTTTCATTTCGTGACAAAAATATTTATACCCGACCTGTACACTGCTGAAATAAATCTTTTGTGCAATTTCTAAAAATCTACATATAAAATCTAAGTTTTTGTTCAAATCTTAATTTTTAAAAAACATTATAAATTTATGATTTTAAGATTTGTTATAGAAATTAATTACTTGTAAAAATCTTAGATTTTAAATTGTTAAAATCTTAAAAAATAATACAATAAAATGATAATCTTTATAATTTATAACATAAAGATTTACTACTAAATAAAGTGATCATACTTATATAAATATAAAATTGAATGGGGTTGCATAAAGGCAATAATCTGATTACGTCTATCTTAAGCGCCCAAGAGGGTGTAGTTTCCACGAAAAGAACTCGAACGTTGGACTCGAGTGGAATGTCCCAGTGGCACTTGAGAAACCGAGTTCCGTGAAAAACTTACTGCAAAGGAATTACAGAATCATTTACGAGGTCGCTTCACTTATTAAACACCCTTCTTTTCATTAAATTTAATCTTTCGCATGCATTCTTAAGGTGTTACAAGCATTACCGTGCGATGTGGGAAAATGCTGCTATCCTTTGTATTTTACAACTATATTTAATTTAATTGAACTTTCAAGAGGATTTTGTTGTACTAACATTTTATGTACGGTTTCAAAAATAAGATTTTCCACTATCAAAAATTTCAGGAATGTTTAATATACGTTTATTAATTATGTTTAACAAATAAAAATATAACGGAAAAAACTTGATATTAAAATCGTTAATTTTTTTGAGCTGTAATTTTAGTTACTTATTAACCTTTGCAGAATAGTTTGACGTTGAAACTATATTTATTGTATTTTCTTGTTGCGTGTAATAAGATTGTCAGCCGGGCTTCCGCAGATCCGATTCACCGCAAAGGGTTGGTTTCATTATTATATTTGTTCCCTTTTTATGTATGTCTTCTTCTTCTTTTTTTGTTGACCATGCACGCTTCCACAGTGGATGCACGCAACGAACAAAGGACTTACACCTTTCTATCGGTTCGCGACGGACGACGGCGATTTTGGATAATGGCTGGTGCTCTTCTTTCTCTGTACCCTTTTTTGTACCCTTTGTACACAAACCATAAAAGCATCACGCTGAGACTTGTGAAAAATCTACAGCTAATAACGTCAGTCGCGATATTTGATGATTCTCCAAGAGTCTGGAAAAAGAATATAATCTTTCTCAACATCTTTTTTGTATTCTTTTTTTGGGGTGCGTGGTTTCTTTCAATGGAGATTACAGATCGATTTAGCAGGGTTATGTAATATTTGTCAGACTGTTGTCGCAATATTAGTTTCAAATTAGACATTGAGATGACATTATTTAGAAAGAGAGAAACTTTTCTTGAAAACTACTTTTTTTGGTACCAAAATCTGGAGGTGTAACTTGACAATTAAAAGTGTATATCAATATTTGAATTTCGGTAATCAAAAATGATATCAATCCTACCAGTTGTTTCCAGTCAGCCATAAATATATATACTATTTCAATATTTGAACATCTGGGCGTAGCTTGTATGATGATTTTTTAGAAACTCTTTTCTTTCTTTTATTAAGTCTTTCTTTCAACATATCATTTATATTAATTTATTTCCAAATTCCTGGCAATAAAAAGATGTGTATTTGGCATTCAAAATTTCATCGAATCCGAAAGCACGTTTTATGTATACATAATTACAAAGCCTTGATGTGAATAATTAGACGAATATATAAACACTTGTACAATTTTAATCATAAAATTCGTGAATTCAGCCAACTTTGAATGCCAATTTATAAAAGTCATTGAATTTAAATAACACAAATATTGAGTGTTTATAAAATTATCAATCTGACCTTACGAACAACGATTTCTTAAACCTACCATTTTTCAGTTCAAATTGTCATGGTACAATAAATGTTTGCTAGCTGAAAAAAATGGTTAAAAAGTATCAATCTGACTATAAAAAATGATGTCTTAAACTCACCCTGTTGTTTCGATAAAATTGTCAGGGTGTATTACTGTAAATATTTTCTGGCTGGAAAAAAGGACACTTTGATTTTTCTTATACAGCAATGAAAGGATTACTCAGCGGGGAATCTGTCGCAGCATTTAATTGTCTAGAAAGTGAATTGCCACAGGTACAACGTCGCACAGCAGGAGACAAGATTGTGTCCCAAAGATACGAAAGAAATCACGAAACTACAATGAAACGTCTTTTCTCCTAATTGATCTGGATAGATCGTGTGCTGCCATAGGGCACCTTGACCCAGTTGACCACATGACACTTCACAAAAAAAAGACCCTACATTAAAAAAAGTGGACAATTTTTTTAAATTGCTACAATTTCTGTTTTCACTACAATGTTAGAGACGTTTTGCCTGACCGAATTTGAGACATCTGTTGTCTAGTAATTGCTGTCTAATTATTTGCAGTCGTTTTTCCATCAAGGACAATGTATGTACATGTCACATTCCTGATTTTCTTGCCTGGTATAAAATACTTATCCAATTCAAGCCAATAATAGACTTGTTTGCAACTCATTGTCAGGATTATACTGACCGTGTTACCGCAAATGTCGTGGACAAAAAAAGAAGTAAAATTTGCGGGGCAGCTGCTGCCCCTCGACTGTCTGCCCTGTGCGAAAACGAACCAGTCCGCGATATCATAACACCCGAACGCCTATTTGTTACACGATAAATATGTAACTGGAACACAATGTCGGGGAGCTGAAAAAGCATTCTTTGGCAGGGTAGATGATGGGACATTAAATCACACGAGGACGTACATGTGTCATAAACATACATGCACGTATTTATGCACGTTAGCGGGAATTGAAGACCCAGACAGATGGCGGAGTCAACAAATTTTGTCTTGTCCTAAGTAGAAATGATTTTATTACATTTTGATCAAAGAACTAGCTCAAATTATAATTGAATAAATGAAAAAATATTTAAATCAAAATTTGATTAAATACATGTGAGTAATTTCATGCGGGCATAAATTTCCCGTCTCGGATTTGTCTAAAAAGTGTTCTACTGCGTTTGTTTTTATGATCTACATCATTAAATTACCTTAATGGGAACTGATTTTGAAAAAATAAACATTTTCCGAGAAACTAAATTTAAATTTAATATACATTAAATTTATGAAGTACTTTATACAAAATTGACAGCGAGATAATTCAAACTGTTGCAAAGTCATAAGAATCACTCGAGAATTATACAAATTGAGCCATTTTGTATTAAATATATATTTTCAGGGCAAATTATAAAAATTTAAAAGAAATATATAAATTTATAAAAATTGATATATTGACAAATACGTTAAATGTAAAAAGAATTAATTTTTTTGGAAAATTAACTGTAACTTTGGAAAAACCTTAAATGTACCTGAGAAATGTTGATACATTATTATTTTGATAACTTTTTCGATTTTGATCGTATCGCCTTCATTACGTAAATAACATAAATTTTCGTAAGCTTACTTGAATATTGAACCTTCAAATTACTTATTTTTATACAATCAGTTTAATGGTAATTAAATAATATAAATAAGAAAATGAAGGAGTCTTTTTCATGGTTTTCTAATAAAACAAAACCGATAGAACATGGAATTACTCTTGTCGAAACATCTAGATCAAAATTTGAGCAAATTTATTAAAATTAACTTGTTCACATTTTTATCAAATAAATGTAGAAACATTTAGATCAAAATGTGATCAAATTGTTTTTAGTCAAAATATTATAATATCATAAAAAATACCAGAAAAAAATTTTCTAACTTGAAATATGCAAGATTTTCCTAAAAAATGTTATCTTCCATCAATTTGAATAGCTCAAACAAAGTCACCTCGAAAGTCTGCGTTATTTCGAGCACTCGCTTGATTGCACATGAATCCGAAAAATTAAGGAAACAAGAATTAATACAGAGTCACGAGGACTTTTTATTTAGAATTTGCTTCAAGATTTACAGCACATATGTTTGCTTCACACCGCAAAAGAATACATTAATACTTAATGTTGAATTAAGACAGGAAAATTTTTCGAACGAATAAAATTAAATCTAAGAAAAAAAAAGTTTAGAAACTTATTAAAAATACTCTCATCATCAAACTTGAATAATATTATGATTTTTATAAATAATTAAGCCCACAAGTGGAAAACAAAAGAAAGTTAGTGCAAACAAAACTGAAAAAGACTTAGATTAGTTCATGGTTAGTTTAAGTGTGCAAATCAATAACAAATGCTTTTCATTCTTTGTATGACTGCATCGAGGCTTGTATACTTTAATGACACGAAATATTTATACAAAGTTTAACTTTAGTGCAAAACAAAACTGGTAGTAATTTATTAATACAATATAGATTGTGAGTCATAACATTGTTCTTTGAAATCGATGCACTAATAAATAATTATTGAAAACTTGAATGCTCATAAGCATAATCACTGGCAAGTCTGGTTTTAATTTTTGTAGAGCTTTAATTAAATAATTTTTAATCATTTTACATTTATATAAAAAAGAAAAAAATGTTAAAATATAACATTTTCCAAAAATGAGAAAAAAAGGATAAAACTAAAAAAATGTAAAAACTGAAGAAGGTCATCTTTTTAATTTTAAATTAATAATCTTAGCAGAAACTTTGAAAACTTTCTCTTTATCAAATATTTATCCAAGTTTTGAAATAGAAACATTAATCTTATTAAAAATTAAGCCCACAAAAGAATTATTACAATCGTATATAAATAGCATATAACTGTATGCATAGCCGAGATATATATGCCGCCACATAAGGGACACTTAATTTCTTTTTTTTTTTTTTCAAAGTCCGGTATTAAGTTGTAACGTTGACTTTTATTCGGATTAAAAAGCGTGGTTGATGGCGTTAATGTTGTATGAAAGTGTAGTAAAAGATTCATAGTCGTTTACACCGTCTTAATACTATTGTAATGAAAATGTTGGCGACAGTCGATTTGTCAATAGAAAACCGAATTAATGACTCGCGCGCAGCTGCGCGTGTTTTCATTGTGCCGCGGCAATATTTATGGCCATCCTCGAATTCAAATAATTTCTTCTCAGAGCGCTCGTCAATATTTGCACTTGCAAAACCGCTTCATTTTGCATGCTTCATTTCCTCGTTTATAGCAGAACTTTTTTTATTCAGACCAACTGGAAACTAAACTTAAAGCAAAATTCCTTTTTTTTCTATAACTTTTAGTTGAACACTTTAACGTATCAATCAGATAAAAAGAACGCTTGAAATATATATTTGTTTGAATATAAAAGTGTTTCGTTAAATAGAAAATTCTTCTTTATCGGGAATAATAAATATATTCTTGTAATAATTTCAAAGATAAAGAGCTTGTTTTGTGGGCATAAAAAAGCTTTTCGTAATAAATGTAAAAGTTAATTAAATTTATTCAGAATGAATCTATTTTTTGGATTGAATTTAAAATGTTGTTGTCAAAGTTAAATTAAGTATAAAGTAATATTTTATAATGAAATTGTATTGTTCGTTTATAGTAGTGCACAATGCAAAAAAAAGTAAAAACGCACGCGTTTTGTAGCGACGACTCCTACGTTTGCGGATACTACGCTACGGACACTATTATTAAGGATGGCTCGTAAGGGCATATATATTTACGCGACACGAAGGCGGTGATCTATGTTCGCGATGTGGGAGCCCGTCCACCTGTCCCAACTGACGATGTGTTTTTTTATTGTGCTTCTTAAAACCAATGTTTGGTACCAAATCGTTTCAATTTTTCAACACACTTATCTACATACTACACTTGTGAAAAAAGTTTTACAACAAAAATCGAATTCAAATCCCATCTAGCAATTATTAAAATATATAACTTGTAATTTAAAATCTTGTCATTTTTTTCGACCACTAATCTTGGTAATTACAACGTTTTTTAATCACAAAAGTTTACTTCATTTTTGTCGAGATAATTACTTTCCAAGTTTAATTGTTTTGCAACAAATTTCTGAAAAAGTTTTAAAACTGAATTAATGACAAAAAAGTTGAATCGTTTGTAGAATTGCTGGATAAAAATATGTACAGCAGGTACACGATTTATTAAAAGAAAGTACAACGAGAAGCATAATATTGAACGCAAACTGCAAAAAAAGAAGCAACTAAATTATAGGCTTACGTTGTTTCAGAGTGACTACATTCGAGCTGAATAAGTGGTTGTACGTCGTTCAATTTATTTATATATATATATATTACCGGTAAGTCGGCATTAACCCTCCACGTTGATCTAAGCTCAAATGATTGCCAGTCTATGTCTTCAAATTCAAAAAATAATAGTTATTATTTATTACGAATGGCGCGTTTCAAACTTCAAACTCTATTCTCATTCGAAAACACACCGCCAACTCATCAATTATTCACAGCTATTCAAGAACAAAATTGAATACATAAAGAAACAACATGCACGACTCGTGTAATTATTACTTAACTAACAAAGAAAAAAAAGTATATTCTTTGATCGTTACAAAAAATATGTAATAGCTCTTTGCTAATCATGTTGTTAATTTTGTCTAACTTTTTCTAAACTGTATAACTTTATATTCCCGAACTTTTGTAACTTTATAGTTAACTTCAAATTTTCCAAACTTGCAACTTTTGGTAAATTTAATTTTTCGATTTAAAATCTTTTATTCGAATAAATTCCATTTATCAAGTGGATAAAACGAATTGTTACAAATTCCAGCTCTACTGCGAAATTGGTCCCGATAACTAATAACTACATCTCTATTCGGGACACATAGGATATATTGGAGGACAGACGGCCTCGATAGCGGCACCTTTGTATCAT
>JABFPM010000061.1:0-44877 GCA_022817325.1 Idris sp. 1 HC-2018
GCAAAATATTTAAAAAAAAACATCAACTTTTTTTTCAATATTGTGCCAAAGTGTTATTTTTGAATATGTTAATGATATTTTTAGTTCACCTAGAAGATTATGTCATTACGAATACAGGGAAAAAAAATTAAATTTGCTTCAAAATTGCGGATGTCATCGTGTACGCAGTTTGACAACTGCTTGGTGAGCGCTTTCTCTTGCAACGACAATAACTCCCTCTATTTCTTGAACTTTTTTGGTATACAAATTTTTTTAGAATCCGATAACATTTAGAAAAATAATATAAAAAGTACCGATTTATTCCTTGTTCCCTTCAGTGCTAAAAAAATTATTGAAAAATGACTATTTCTGAGCTCTCTAATTGGACTTCCCCCCTTAAGTTGCATTAAATTTAATGAGTTATTAATGTATTAACTCTCTAATATTCTGGTTTTGACATTGTAACTTAAAGCAGCTAATTTCCTTAATCAATATATGATTTTTTTTGTTTCATTATTATATTGATAATGTGCCTATTGTATAGTATGTTTTAATTGATATATCGTAAACAATGTCCTGCGGATTGATAAATAATAATATTTGTTTCATGAAAAAATAAAAAAATAATAATAGGAGGAAAACTAATATTTGTTGTATTGTTATGTGTTTAAATATACATTTTGTTTACGATCAATTATTAAGGTTTTAATAATAATCAACTGAGCGTATAAAAAAGATTTAACATTTATTATGGACTATAAGCACATTTAAAATATTATAAGCAATTTTCAAGAACAATACAGAATAATATTGCAATTACAATCAAATTAAAAGTTTCGGAGAAATGTTTTTCAATAAATGAGATATTTATAAATTTTTTTAATTGATTTAAATAGTTAATTTCAATTAATGTAATTAAAATCTCGTGTTCCAATTTTTAGACTTATTAGTGATAGTCGACGAATCAAAAGTTTGTTCGCACCAAAATAACTGAATCAAATGTTTGATTTATCGTACGCTTTGCGAGATAAACTTTGAACGACATTGCCTGCTTGTTTTAACCGTAGTCTTTTATATCTCGAATAATGGTCTAGTGGATATGAGATTCTAACATCATTAATTTTACAAGTAGAAAAATCGTTTTCTACAGGTTGTTGTATACGATTAATGAATTTCACACAATGAAAGGCCATAATAAAAATCAATAACCTGGAAAAATGTGCTGCGTATACAGAAAAAAGAACGTATTTATTTTTACTAACCGTATGTCAATATGAACTTTCTTATCATTTTCAATGTTTTTTGCATGATAAAAAACAATAATATATCAAACTCAAATGACAAAAAATAAATAAATAAAACAAAATATTACTCATTATTGTGTTTTATTTATAATCAATTAGCTTAATATTTATAATAAGAGTAATGATATTAATTTTTTTAGGATAATGAAACTTTCGTAATTATCCTCGCTATATTAGAATAAATGTTTCACAATTTATGAAATATGCGTTTATTCAGAATTTTTTATTAGCTATTTTTCATAAAATGGATAATAAAATATTAATTTTCGAGATAAAGCTAATGTTTTTTTAATTTTATATTTATTAACTTATTTATAAGATAAAATATTAGCGAGAATTGAGTTAACATTTCATGAAAAAAATTTTAAATTAGAATTTAATATTAAGTAATAAGTGATTGAAACTTAGCGAAATAAAAAAACGTAAGAAAGAAATTGCAACTTCAGTATAGTGAAAAGTTCCGAAAGAATTTACGTATTAAAGATTGTATTATATGAATTTAAATAAAAAAAACTTCCATGGAAAATGAAAAAAATTATACTCCAAGTTTCTATCTGAATCTTCATTAAAAGTCCAAGCTGTATTTCAAGTTTCCAAGTTAGTTTTATTCTGGTGTGAATATTACACTCTGAAGTGATTTAAGGATATACATCTACTTAAAGCATGACTTGATACATTGTGCAAATAGAACCAATGTAGCTTGACAAACTATCACCAGCTAACGTGACACCGAACGTACATGTTGTTCGTAAATAATCGTAGACTGTAAAATAGTTTAAAATTAACACGTACGATTCTAATGTGACATGTAAGCTCTTTCGATACCTATAATTTCGATATTTCTTTTGTAATTTTTTTCCCATAGATTATTTTGTGATTATTTTAATCTTTGTGAATTATGAATGATATTATGTTTATAATCTTTCTTATAAAGCCATGTAAACCCCAGTGTATCTTGGTATCATAGTCCAATAAACTGTGATATAAAGGAAGTTATTTCGAAGTTTCTAATAAGAGTTTCTCAAGATAAACCAGTTTTCTTATATTTAAGAAACTATGGAATGCTCAATATAAAAACCAGTATAAGTTTAAGAAAAGTAATTATACGAACGTAATTTTGTTCGCTTTCGTAGACTTTGTTTTGAAAGTGTAAATATCTGTTTATTTATTATTAAACACGAGTTAAAATGACGATTTATGTAATAAAAATTGTTATCAAATTTTGTTTTCAGTGAAAATAAATTAAAATCGACTGAATACTCGGAATAGATGAACTTACTTGACTAGCATGTATGACTGCTAAGACAGCGGCTGACACGAGAGCGCTTGAGCTCGAGAGTCCTGAATTAGGAGGAATGTTGCCCCATATAGCCGCTAAAATTCCCGTTGGCATTCGATCCTTCGGAATAGATTCCAATGCTCCTTTTACACCACATATGAAATATTTGTACCATGCAGGACCGTCATCCAGTTGCATGTTACTAGCCATATATTTAAAATTAAAACTTAATTTATTTTTGTTTTCTGAATACATATCTTTCATAACACAAGAACGTAAAGCATTGCTTTTCCATAGCGTTTTTGGAGCGTAAAGCACTATTTTACCTCCCTAAAGCGTAAAACATGATGCTTTACTCCCGGAAAAAGTGCTTTACTCTTAACTGAAAACGCTTTACTGTCTACACGAGCACGCTCTTGCGGCGCTTAGATTAAGTATGAGACAGCTGTTATGTTAGGTTAGTCAGCAAATCAGCGTCGATAAGCCGGCCCAGTAAGTAGTAGTTTTATTTAAATTTGTTTGAAAAAACTAATTTTCTATTTCTTAACCAATTAATTTCATTTTATTTTTGTTTTAATCTTTTTTTGATTCTATTACTTTGACATGCAACTTATTTTTGAATTTACTCATTTATTACTACAATAGTGTTTATTACATATCAAGACAAACTGTTTTACTCCCTCCCGTTCCCGAAAGCTTTACTCCTCTCCCGTGTTGCGTATATTTTTTCGTTCCTGTGAACAAAGAGTAAAGTTACTTTTACTTCAAAAGGAACGCTTTACTCCCTCGGATTTCGTCCTCGTAAAACATAAATTTACTTCCTATCCCTCGGGCATGAAAAATATGGTACGCAACACGGAAGAGGAGTAAATCTATCGAGAGGGAGTAAAACATTTCTCCTTGATACATAATATACTAATTTTGTATAACATTTTTTTCCTATTTGTTTTTTTTTGTTTATTTTTATTCTTTTTATTTATTTTATTTAATTTTTACATTTTTTGAATATTTGTTTCAGTTTCTGTTTAATTACTCGCATATAACGAATGATTTCTATTAACACCTTGCTACGTTTGGTTTTATTTAGTTGGTGCACTTGTTATGAAAAATATCGATTGCATCATGAGAGAAAAGTGTTTTACGATTATTGACACGATCAATAATATTAAAAAATCGATCAATACATAAACCTGAGTATCCACATCAATTTAAAAATAGCTTCAACCTGATGTATATAGGTAATTTCAGAATTATCTACCAATTTGTGTTTTTTGCATTATTTTTATTTTTGCAGTAAATGTTAATACTTCTAATGATTTTAGAAATGCTTTAACATCATGTAGTTATAAGATTTTATGATAGTAACAAATTTATTTTATTTTCAAATTAGCAGAATATTATCATATATACACGAAATATAAACACCGTGGATTTCTCATATCTCCGTTTTCGTGTTATTGCTCTTGTTTTCATTTAGTAGTTTATGTATTATCATGTCAGTTATACATAAAATTTTCTTGTCTATGTTCATAAAAAGAGAAATTGAATGTTTTACATGTAATTCTTAACATACGAGCTTTATATGTCAATAATTTCGTGTCCCACGAAATTAACGGAAATGACATTATTTTTTTAATAAAGGTAAGTAAAAATATATTATCAAACATTATAAACTTTTAATGTGCCACTGTTTTCTGCACAATATAGAATAGTTAATGAGAAGCAAAAATTTTGATAATCGTAATTATTCATGCATAAATTTTTTATTTGAAAATATATAAATGAATATTAGATTTTTATAGTGTAAATATCGTGTCGTATAATTTAATATTCTTTTATTGTTTAATATACAGCTAATATTTTTTATTTTTAATAAATCGGTCATTTGTAAACACCGTGGACTTTTAGTCTTCCGTGGACAAAATTGAGTAATTTTTTAAATTAATGTATTTTCATGTTTTAAAAGTTATTTAATGAATATTTTTATAAATTGTAATGTACTCACATGCTAATTTATCCATTATTTTATAAATTGTATTTTTTATTAAATAATTTAATTTTATTTTATTTAGATGAAAACGTACAGTAAACACCTGGTTCAAAAAAACGTAAGGCGGCAATGTCAAAAGAAGAGCGATTGCGAAGGAAATGAGAATGCGAAAAACGACGAAGAGAAAAATTTAAAAATAATAAAACTAAGTATAAAAAACATCTAAAAAATGAGCGAGAAAGATATTAAACTCGAAACCTTGAAGGCAATATAAAGACTGTTTCTTTATCGCACAGTAAAAAAAAGTGTTCAAAATTACCGAAATCGACAGAAAATAAGCCATGAAGAATTATGTTAAGCACAGCTTATTGAAAATTCTGTCATTGGACAATCGGAAAGTCGTCAAACTTTACAAGAAAAAAAGAAGAGAAGCCGCGAGGAAGCTAAATGTTACGCTACACTGAAACTCATGAAACAACATTGCGCATCTCAGAAAAGAATAAACAGATTGCGAAAACGATTACAGAGAACTGATAAAAAAAAGAAGTGAATTCTTTACCACAATTCTTAGTGAAACATCTTGTAAAAAACACGAAAAGTACTCCAGAGATTCGGGATAGATTAGAAGTAGGTGAGACCTAACAGCAACAAATTAAGGAAATTTATGACAAATTTACAGATCATGAAACAAAGCAAGTCCTGGGAAAAATTATAGGAGGTAAAATAGCAAAAAAATATCGTATGCTGCAAAAGTGTAGACAATTGACGATACCCCTGTGTCCTGATAGAACAACTAAGTCAACTCATCTAACTAAGTATCAACGAAAAACCTACAATACAAAAAAATTATCTCTATAGTGACAGATTTTTATGAAGAAAACAGTAGGATGTGCTTGGGCAAAAGAGATTTCATCAGCAAAAAAGGATTGAAGAAACAAAAAATGCTTTTGAATAATTAAATTGCTATGCTGTACAATAAGTTTAAAATGACTTATCCTTTGTATAAAATAAGTTATACCCTTTTTGCAACAATGCGATTATTCTGGACAGTGTCAGCTAAAGTTAATGAACAAAGTACTTGCATGTGTATAAAGCATGAAAATATGTCTCTTTTAAAGTAGTCATTACATCGAGCAAACGCAGTAAATGAAACAAACTTGGAAAACATTATTTCTTCAATAACTTGTGATCCTCGGACTGAAAAATGTTTCATGAGAAAGTGTAAGGATTGCTGTGCGAAAAAAGTACAACTTATAATAATGTAGAAAAGGATAATTTGATGTCGATGCAAAAATGGACAACTGTAAAAGAGAAAAGAATTTCAGCTAAAACGAAAAAGAAATTACTGTTCAACGAACTATTAAAAAAACTGTTCAAAAAGCATTCTCCGAAATAAAAGATACATTTTTGAATTCAACGGGACCTTTTTTGACACATGTATTAAATATGGAACATCAAAACGAAGTATTGAAAAAACTGAAGAACTCATTATCTGAACATGACGTATTGTTGCACATTATTAATTAATTATTTTTTTGTCATTTTTTATATTTTTGTAAACACCATGGATATAATGTAAATACCATGGGCACGAAAAACGGTATTGTTGTTATTATAACATTTGTGGTTAAAATTAATAGTTTTTCTGCAAATAATATTTATTTTTATACATATTAACACAATATTAATTAATAAAACAATAATTTTTTTTTATCGAGCATATTGGTAGATAATTCTGAAATCACCTATATATACAATTTTTATAATTTCAATTTGCATGTTTTTTTCAACTCGTTTGAAAAATATTATTTTCATAATTATTTGTAAATTTATAAGTAATTTATTAGTATTTTTATCTATTCAGTATTTTGTGGCTTTAATTTTATTTTAAATTGTTGATCGATTTAATAGATAAAAATTTGAAACTTCATATAGAACTCTACTATTATTTGGAAATTTATAATGTCCCTCGTGAAAAATGGAAGTTTTGATCGCATTTGTTCTGAGTAAAAAGTTTTTACATTTAGATTTATTCACTTATTTTTTAATGTAAACAAACTGAAAACATGGTAAATTGTTATATAATAAACGACCAATTATAATACATTAAAAGAATATGTTGTAAAATGTAAAGTTAAATTATAAAATTTCTGAACTAATCTTTTGGTTTCAAACTTTTTGTCAAATAATGAAAATATATTTAATTAATCTCTATATATATCACCTTATTTGTGAGAAATCACATTGAAAATCAGGATACTGTGAATCAATATTCGTGAGTCGTAATTCATTGTTTTGAGAAACATATACAGCAACTAGGATATGTTGTTCAATGGCCATTGGACATACAGAATAACCACAGTAATCTACATGCTCACCGATGATATTAACTCTATAAAAAGCAAAACGAAAATTACAATTTCAAATTCGAAAAAAGCTACAAAATAGAACTACAATGCATTCAAAAGATTATTCTGTACTTCATGTTCTTTGTAAAAGTTTTAATCGGAGTTTTTTTATTAGCAGATATTTCAATGTACAGGTTTATAACATAAAAGGTTAAAGCAATGAAAAAAGCTCAGTTTTCACACAAAGAGAGCATTTGTTCTACTGCAATGTTACGCGAGATTCATCTTCTGTGTACTACGAAATCGATAAAATCTTAAAATTGCCATTGATTCCAGTTTCCTCGCTGTAACACGTTTTATTGACCCTAAAGAACAAAATGGATATTGCTCAAATTTAGATTAAAAATGCATTCCGCAGAAAAAAAATTTCATATTAAATATTATACGTAGGATGTTATATTAACTGATCTATCTACTTTATTTTCTGTACCGAAAAATGAAAACAATTTATATACATCACTGGAATTATTGAATATACATTTAAACCCAATTGATTATTTTGACTGTTCAAATAATACTTGATACATATTTTCTAAATTTATTTATTTTCTTATTTTTTACTGTTAGCTGAACTTTGATTGTACTCTGCATTTGAGTGGCGTATTTTTTTACATTAACAAATGGGAAAAACGTTTTATCAATTTTATTTCTTTTATCGAACAATAGTGGATTCAGTATCAAATTGCAATCATCTTTATCACTTGTGTTCGCTATGTCAATATTTGCTATTCAGTAAAAGCTGTCTTGGAGAAAAAAATAAATAAAACAGATTCATTAAAAAACATTTACCTCACAAAGTTAGTGTAGAACATGATCAAGCAGTATTAAATTAAAAAGTCGGTTTTCAAATAAAGTTATTAAATAATGAATTTACAAAAGAAAAATTAAAAAAACATTTAGGAAAATAATTACCAAAATATAATAAGACGTAGAAAATAGAATTTTTCACTCGAATAGATTGAGTTTTCTGTAACATTTTATAAATTTTAATATTTAACACAAAGCTTAAAACTTTTTGGATGACTTACCTCCCCGGTACTTTGACAAAGAAAGAAGGTTTCCCGTTAAAACGTGAAAGAAAATGTGAAGCTAAGGTGCTCAATCTATTTTGTAAAGTGGCATCCCCTTGCAATACTGGAACATATTGATCATCATTTAACTTCAAGCATTCATTGAGTGATTCTGACATTTCTGAAATAACAACATTAAATTTCAATATAATTTATTGTTTTATGTTTTTATATAACGAAAGAAAAATTGAAAATACAAATATTATTTTAATTTAGAATCTCTAAAAACTAAATGAGTATTTGAAAGTATTTATCAATTATTGTTACGTAATTGGATACAAATAAATTGTGTTGAGTTTTAAAAGTGTAACTGTTAAACATTATATCTAGAATTCAGTTTCATCTTTTCAACGTTAAAAGTCATTTATAAAAAATAATACTCTAAACAATATATAATTGGATTTGCTAATTGTTTGTGGATATTTTATATTGCATGCTTCTACACGGAGAAAAAATAGCTCGAAACGAATAGTTCTATATGAACAATTCTATTTGACTTTTCATTGAATCATCACATCAAATTAACCGCTTCGTTCTATATTTCTAATCGGATGAAACCAGAAATCGCTCTCTTTCATTGTTTTAACTGATGTAATTATCAAATGAAACGAATTATAATCATGGAATGAGACCATGAGGATTTTCATCGTTTCAAACTCTGTTTTTTTCTCCGTGTAAACTTCATCTTCATTTCTTTCACTTTTTTTCATTGTTTTCCTTCAAGATAAAAAAATTGAGATATTTGCTGACAATTGATTTTGAAAATTAACTCAAAAATGACAATTTAAAATCAAATTTATGATATCCGAAAATATCATCCTTCGTTTATCAAAATTTATTTCATTTCAGCTTTGACAGCATATCCAAGCTTTGATAATAAGGTAGAACCATTCATGCTATAATAGCATAATGAGTCTCCTGCAATTTTACCGATGTTTTAACCTGACCAGACATCGTATCATGCTGCAAAATCCCAAGTGAGCAATTGCATTTTTCCGTCCTTGTTGCGTATTATATTATTTATTATTTAAAATAAATAAATAAAAATATGCAGAAGATAAAAATATGCAATGAATCGTTAGATGGTCGAGACAAGTTTCTGATTAACGAATCAAGTTATCATGATGCAGTGTATTATAAGCCCAACTTGTCGTTGACCTAGATCATTGGAAAGCTTTTGATTCAACATCTTATATTATATTTATTATTCGTTTTATTTCTAAATAAAATTAAAGAAAATCCAAGTTTCTTGGAGTTGATCTTTGACATATACGATTTATCACAACTCCTCAAGAATCTTTTTGAATCAGTTTTTATAAAACGTACACAGAGAAAACTCTGTGGAGATTTTCGACAGACCTTGTAATTTATGATTAATGATATTAACTCGCGATCAAAAATAGTATATAATTCAAATGTTGAATGTAAGCATATGTGTCTCAATCTGATTGTTGTTTTAACTTTTCTGCTAGTTACGATGATCTAAAAACGCTAACCCCTATCGGTTCACTGTCGTTTTGGGTAAAGTCACTCCTCTTTGTTATATTTGTTTACATGTTAAGTTTGTGTGCGTGAGAGATACAAGACAATTTCTAGAAGTTTGCATCTCCCAAGCACACAAACTCAACATGTAAACACATATAACAAAAGGATATGACTTTACCCAAAACGACAGTAAACGGAGCCGAATTACACAACTGGTGGGGATTAGCGTTTTTAGATCATCGCAACTAGCGGAAAAAGTTAAAATGATAATCAAATATTGACACATAATCTTATTGTCATAATTTGCAAATAAATCCTACTTTTATTGACAGAACTATATACCTTTTTGTGCTATAAATCATAAAATGCATTTTTCGACATTATTTCACTGTCTTTATACGAGCCAGATTTCCCTCCGTGTAAATATAAATTATTATAATTTCTCTAATGTATGTTATCATAAATAATTGTATCTTCTTTACAAAAATAAAATAAACAAAAAATATATTTAAAATTAAAAAGCAACGTTAAAGAAAAGAGTATTAAAAAATAGGAACATATTTCAACTGTAAATTACGCAACTTAATAAAATAATAAGATCAGTTAAATTTCATTTTATGTGAATGCAAATATATGATTTTTTATAAATGCTTTTACTGAAAAACATGAATATTAAGTATGTTTCCATGATTAATTGAAGCTTGTAATACCGGCGCGAAAATTTATTTTGTATTGATGCATACAAATACAAGCAATTTTATGGATTTATTAATAAACAATAAAAATGCATGAAATACTCAATTAAAAGTTTACCACTCAAAAATGCATAATAAATGTAGGAAATTAGATAAATTTAGACAAATAAACTGATTGTTTTGAAAAATGCTATTTGTATATTTTCTTCATTTAATGCAAAGTCATTATTTAAACCGGTAATAAACAGGAGGCGAGAAAGATCGACTTCTATATTCGTTCGGGAAACATCGAGAACATAGAAAAAAATATAAATTAACTTGCAAGCTATACGTCATTCATTCCGGCCAGATACTTTTGGGGTATACTTTGTTCACGATTATAGAGGGTTACGTTACTACGATCAGTAATCGCAAATGATTATTTTCTGTCTATTCCTTCCATCGACCTTTCCTATTTAATTTTCTATGATAAAGCTTTTTAAGTTTTGCACTTTTTTGCTGAATGCGTTCGTTCGGGGAAAATATTCATCATGAGGTTTTTGATTTCTCAGATATATTTTAATAAAAACGCGAAAATTATTTTATAAAGTTGACTGTGTTAATATATATTTAATTTATTGATGATTGAGATTGACTAATTTACATATGTTATTTTTAAATATAATTAATTGAGAAATTTTATTGAATTAAAGATAAGATTTTTATCTCATACCCACGTTGCAAAATCTACCGTTGAAGGTTTTTAAAAATTTGCCCACCGTTGTGCAACGTTGGCAGACAACCGTTCTTAAAAACTGTTGTCCCAACCGTAAGCCAACTGTTGGGTGGCCGTTGGCCTACGGTTGAATAATAAAAATACTTGAAAGTTGCGCCAACATTGAGAATACTGTTGGATAATCATTAACCTACAGTTAATATTAAACAATGATTTTTAAGTAAGAATCAGTTATAGAAATAGCTTTTTGAATTATTAGTTTTTATTAAATAAAACAATTAAATAAAAACTGAAATTTACAATAACCTTTTTTGATATATATTTCATTTGTAGAAATAACTTTAACATCATCTTTGGTAATTTACCAAAGTACATTCTATAAATCTTAAAAAACAGAATCATAAATAACAATACATTTCACGCCTTCCCTAGTAAAAATTTATCGGGGCGTGCCCGAATTGTTATTCGGGGCCCATAAAGGCAAGCCCTTGATTCAAGAACACTTCATGAAGGCATATGTATGCCCTGCAAAGGCTCATAAAAGGTAGTTAAGGCAAAGTGTAATAAGAGCAAACCTCAATAGGGCCTTTAAAGGGCCTGTGAAGGTTGTTAATACGGGCTAAAAGTAGAGATGTAACGCTTCGCCCTGACATTGTCCTAATAGGGGCCTAGAAGGGTGCGACAATGGGCCTTAAAAGGCAGACCCGAAAACAACCTTTATTGGGCCATTATAGGTCCTATTAAAATGAGGCAAATCAGGGGCTACCTATAAAGGCTAACCTGTTAAGGGCCTGTGTGGGCGTGTATTAAGTATACTTTAAATTCAATTTTATTTATACAGACTAGTAATAATTTTTATTTTATTTATATTTATAAATTTATATTATAATTTATATTTTATTCATAAAGAATAGTAATTCATTTTAAGAACAAAGTTACTGGTAGGTTGGTCGGTCAAACAGAACTATATACTATCAACGTTTCTGTTGATAACTTAATCTCTAACTCCAAAATATATACTCACAATTTTAAAACATAAAAAATCACAGTTTATAATGAGTTCTTCGCTTAGAGTGCGTAAATGCAGATTGAAAAAACAACTTACTGCCATTTACTTTACAGAAAACAGTAAGTAATCAACAATATTAGTTTTAAATTTATTTACTTAATGTTTCCAGTAAAAACTAACCTTAAAACTCAATATTCTTATCATACTAAACATTGACTTATTAAATTTAACTGTATTTCCTACTTATTTGACTGTTTAAAAAGTCACCAAATCTAAATTGTAAAGTCTAAGATAAAATGTACAAATACAATAATTTCATAGTGAGATTATGACTTTGGAAATTCACTGTAAAACATGCTTTGTGCTGTTTTGAGTTTTATAAGTATTTATTAATTTTTTTATTTATTTTTATTAAATTAGACGCATTTTGTTTTTTCAAAAAATATTTTAATTTTAAATTATTTTAATAATTTTTGTTGCATTGGCTCGTATTAGAAAAAAACTCATTAATCTATTTAATTTTCAGATTCGTTTAAAACATTCGAAGAAAAATCTGAAAACAAAAATGAAATCTGTCTTTTTTATGAAGAAAATATTTCGGAAAATGAAATTCTGTTAAGAGACCGACGCATAAATGACACACCTGTTATCGATGCAAATGACGTTCATACAAATGATACAGATGAAGTGGAGTTAAATGACGATGAGGACGACTACTATAGTGTTGATGATGAAGAAGAACAAGACAGTGATGATGACGTTGATGAAGATACGTTTTTTGACTGCAGATCACATGATGAAAATACACCGGAAATAAATATCGATGAAACTAAGCAAATAATAGTATGGGCTATAAAATATCGTATCAAACGCAAGCATTTAAGTGAGCTATTATGCATTTTAAGACAAAAGCTTTTGCCCGAGTTGCCTAAAACAGCAGCTACATTTCTGAATATTGGAATCAAACCATACGACATCATCAAAATAGAACATGAAAATGGAATTGACGAGTTTGTTTATTTTTCTATAAAAACGGGTCTTGAAAGGTGTATGAACACTGAAATTTACCGATCTGACACAATTGAAGTACAAATTAATGTTGACGGACTGCCATTATATAAAGGAAGCGTTTTCAACTTCTGGGTTATATCTGCTAAATTTCATCATGATCCGGATATATTTGAGCCATTCCCAGTCGCCATATATCATGGAAAAGGGAAGCCGAAAGATGTCGATTTCTTTTTCGAAGATTTTGTGAATGAAGTGAATGAACTTTGTAAAAATGGAATCAAAATTGATGACAAAACATTCAAGTTCAAAATAAAATGTTTCATCTGTGATACGCCTGCTCGTTCATTCATGAAGTGTACCAAAGGCCACACAGGATTTTATGCTTGTGAACGCTGCACTGTGAAAGGAGAAAAACCTAATTATACAACTATTTTTCCTGAAAAAGTTACAAAGAGATCTGATAAAGATTTTAGATCACAAAAACAAAAAAGCACCATGTGGGTAGAAGTCCTTTAATTGACTTGAGACCAAAAGTTGATATGATATTCAGTTTTATTTTAGATTTTATGCATTTGGCTTGTCTAGGTGTGATGAAATCGTTGCTATACTTTTGGCTAGCAAAAGAAAAAATTACTAAATTAGGCTGTAAAATTCTGTCAGCTCGGATGGAAAATTTTAGAAATCAAGTTACTTCTGAGTTTCAACAAAAACCTAGATCAACACAAGCTTATACGCATTGGAAAGCTACTGAATTTAGATTTTTTCTCCTTTACGGTGGGCCTTTGGCATTACAAGGAGTGTTGCCAAAACTAATGTATAAACACTTTTTATTGTTTCACGTTGCATGCAGAATTTTGTGCTCAAAAACCTTTATTACGAAATATTATGCAGTGGCAAAAATTTATTTGATAAGATTTTTTGTGCTTTGTAAACATTTATATGGTAAAAGCAGTCAAACTATAAATTTCCATAATATTCAGCATTTGTATGATGATGTAAAAAATATGAATTGCCATTTGTCCATGATAACTGCTTTCCCATTTGAGAACCTATTGGGTAAGATTAAACGATCTTTAAGATCTGCCCACGCAGAAAAAAACAGTTGGAATAACGTTGGAATAACGTTTGGTAGAGTCGGTACGACGTTGGTCGGAAAGGTAAAAATAACGTTGGAATAACATCGTAATGTAACAACCTATAGACTGTCATCTTCCATGGTCAATTCAGCGTTAGTGAACAGCGTTGTTCCTACGTTGACTTCTAACATTTATATAACGCTGATTGCAAACGTTATTTTATCATCGGTTGCCAACATTATTACATCGTTGATTGTCAACGTTATAACATTATTCATTGCCAGCGTTGTACTGACAATGATTCTCATCGTCGATTTAACGTTCGTTACTAGTGTTGATATAACTAATAGTAATAACGTCAAAACAACATTGGATATAGGTTGTAAGGAAGTAATCAGTATTAATAGTTAATTTAAAAATAACATTTATTAAAATTACATAAACGAATTACAGAAACAAATTTTTAAGTTTAAAAAACTATTTTCTTACATAAAAAGCTAAAACTATTCAACACATACTTCAACGGTATTTTCCACTTCGTTGTCCCCGCTTTGGTCTTTATCATCGTCTTCGTCTTTCTTTTTATCTGCTGCAATAGATTTTTTTGATTTAGCACGTTCAGGAGCCCCAATCAACCACCTGCTTACGTAAGTTTGCAGTAAATCAGGTGTAATTTTGAAACTTTTTGTCGTAAAATCTGGAATGTATATCAATATCAATATATATATATATATATATATATGTATTGTAAATAAGATAATTAATTTTTAATTTTTAATAAAATAATTATATTTCTTATATAATTAAATTCAAACTTAAAGAAAAATTCAAAGAATATTTCGTAATCCTATTTTGAACATGTTATATCTCTGAAGATTGAAAATGTATCTTTTAAAATTGTTTATTTCAAAATAAGTATTTTTTAGTGCGAATTAATTAATTAATAATTTTTTTCCAATGTACATTATAATAAATGATTTTATTATTATTGATTTATTTTTTATACAGATTTAAAAATGAAACATTTTTTTGTAATAAATTGAAAAAATATTCTTTATTATATTGAAATTATACGTTTTTGTATAACCAGAATGAAAAAAAGAGTTAAAATATTGAAATAAAATGAACAGGGTTAACTTGATACGAAAATTTTTCTGCAATGAAGTTTTTTTAAATAAAAATATAATTACGTATTATTTTTTCAAAAGCTTAATCTATCAGACTTCTGACATCATAAGAGATTTTCAACTAAAAAAATGATTTATTAATGAAATTGTTGTTTTAGTGCCAAAAAAAAGGACAAAATTGAAACCGAAACCAAAACCGGTTAAATTTTTAAACGAAAACCATCATTAAGAAAGAAACCAAAACTGACACCGTTCGAAACATTAAAACCTATTTTAAAAGTTTTCCTTAGCTAATTGTTTGTACAAAACCGAATAAAAAATTGTACTTTTGAAACAACGTGAATACTTTTATTGACAATTTCATTTTTTCACTCAAAAATACTACCCTACAATGAAAAAGGACCTGTAGCTTTTGTTAAATCAATAAATACTCATATTATTATTTTCAAAAAAATCTAACTCTGTTACAGCAAAATTTCGATATTTTCTTAATAAGTAACATACAAATTTACCTCGAAATATTTTGTAGAATTCTGTGATAGATAAATTTTCTTTTGATTTTCCGCTACCTGATTTTCCGGTGGCAGAAAATTTTGTTTGTAAATTAGTGGTCATTACAGAAGCTATAACCTTTCTTGTAAATTCTTTATATTGTTTAATTGACATTGTATAAGTCTCCATCAAGACCTCCTGAAAAAAAAATGAAAATGTGGTTAATTATATTTTAAAAAAAGTGATGGTTTTTAATGTAAATTTATAATTATTACAAATTGTTGATATCAAGTGTTATTTTATCTATTTGTTTATCTTTACAAAAAGTTATAATGCAAATATTTTGATTTCAACTTTACTAACCAATTCTTGTCTCGCATCTTTATTTTCACGAATAGTTTTATCATAATTTTCAAACTCTTCGTATAAATTGAACGGAAATTTCACGTTGAGATTTTCGTAATTTGATTTAGGCTTAAATGTTTTATTAATCATCATCATCGAGTGCATAGATTTTTTATGATTTTCATTTACATCATATAATATGCTTTTTGTATTGTTCTTCATACTTCTTTGCATATTGTCAAATTTTGAATCAAAATATTTTTTCATTACAGGATCTAAAATTAAAATTGTTTATTGCCTATTTACAGTGATTAAAACATCAACAAAAAATGTCTTTTATTATAAATTAAGTATTTTATAACAAAAAATCTTAGTTGAAAGGTATAAAATATTTAATTTAAAATTATAAATAATACAAAATACAAAAATTAAATGTAAGTTCATACCTAAATCATGGCATGTGCAACTGCAACAATCCTTTGCTCCATTTTCGTTGTGTATTAAATCTGTAAATATTCATAACATCAGTTAACTTTAGCATAAAGTATTTTTCTGAAAGTGAATGTTGAAAATATGATAAAATTATAAATGTTTACCTGTCATACTTTCATGAACTGATGTATTGACATTAGATGCAGAATCATTATATTCGATGTCGGTATCAGTTCCATTACTCTCTAGAAAGTCAGCGTCTGTTCTTTTAGAATCAGTTGATTTAGATCCTCCAGCATGTTGACTCTGTATAGTACCTAAGAAAGGCAAGAAACTAATTAAAAAATGAATTTTTAGTCAAAATCAGAAAACAAAACAAAAGTCGGTTAGATTTCAAAACAAAAATCAATATTGGTTTCAGTTTTATTTTCTGGTCAAAATAAGCTAATTTGAAATATCAATACCTGAATCATTAAACTGTTTTTCAGAAATGTCAGAGTCGCTTTCGCAAGAGTCTATCGTATTTTTACATTTTCGTTTTTTATTAGAAGAAACATTTGCTTCCGAACTTTTAATTTTACGTTTATATGCTTGCTCCTTGTTATTAATCTTGTTTTCCTGGAAACCTTTTGATTCACTTGTATAATTGTCCAGCGATACATTTTTGTTTTTTTTAAATGAGCACATGATGTTATTTAAAAAATGATTAGTTTAAAAATAGTATATAACCATACATTTGGGAAAAGTATCAACTTTTCTGCGTGTAAAGCACATAACTTTTTCTTAAGGATGCGAATGCAAGACATTTATTTATTTCTATTTCCAATATCAAAATTTAATCTTATTCAGTTTGATAATAGGAAAACTGATAAATTTTCATTAGAAGTTTAATTTTATAGTATTTAGCTTAGAAAAGATAAAAAGTGTCAAAAAAATTTCAGAGAATTCATTAATTAAAAAAATTCTGAAATAATTAATAAATGATAGTTTAAATATACTCATTACAGTACAATAAAAATATTTATTTATAAATTTATATTAAAAATTATTAACTGAAATAAAAATTTGTAATCTATAAATTTCTAATGTGTTTGTAGAAATATCACAGGTATAAGAAAATTGATAAATGTTTTCGTCAATAAATATTTCTAATTCGTTAAGATAAAATCTATTTTCGATACTTTTGAATTTTAAATTATTATAAATCTCTTCGTATATTTTCAATTTGAGAAAATTATTAATAAATACATTTTGTATATCTATATCTGCTATGGAAAATTTTATTTTTGTTTCAAAGTTATTTTTAGATTTTCTACTCCAATAAGAAATAAAAAGGTTTGATTACTTAAATAAATACAAAAAAATACGTATTATTAAAACAAAGATTTGCAAGCCAGAATATAAATTTAAAGTCCATAAATATTTTTATTGACTGTTTTCGTGTAATTTCCTTTTTAAAAAAAAGTTTTTATTATATAATCAATTATTGGTACTTTTTTTATATTTTATTTTTTAATCATTTTGATTTCATTTTTTATTAATAATGTCAATCAGTCGTAAAAAAGATATAACAATAACATTTAAATCAAATGAGTTCAAGGTTGTTTAATATATTTAAATATGAATAAATTATTTACCTCTATACTTTGTTTTCATGTCGTCTAAATTTTTGCTAGCAGTTTTTGGGGAGGTAGAAACAACTTTTTCGAGATCTTCAAAGATTTCTTCTAGTGAGCTCAAATGTGGTTCCAAATCTTCCGCAGTGCAATCTAAAAGTTTGTAGTATTTCTCCAGTTCAGTAACTCCATCTTCATAAGTTACTGGAATATTAATGATAATAATTATTTTTTTATGTTTATTCAAATAATCAGCATATTATTATCTATGTTTGCAAAATAAACATTTTCAATTTGCAGACATAGAATACTAACGGAGTAAGTGTACTCTTAACACTTTGTCATCTTATTAAGAAGAAACGTCAATAAAAATTTATTTTCTTTAACAATATTTTTAATTTTAAGTATTATTTTAAATATTCAAAAGAGCTATTATTTAGGTTAAAAAATCAAATGTCATGTTATTGTAATAAAGTTATGTTTTTTTATCTTTATTTTTGTAAAATAAGTAATTTTAAACAATTTCTTAATTGTACTTATTATTTATACATTTGTAAAATGTGAAATATAATAAAAAATACATTTAAAAAACGTAAAATTAAATTTTTTTTTGTTTTTCAACATTATGGAATTAAATAATAATTTTTAGTATAATTTTGCATGTATTTTACCTGTATTATCCATTATTTCTATATCAAAGGTTTTCCATTTTTTTTTGAAATGTTCATTATTTTTAACCATAGCTTTTAATTTGTTATATTCCTTTTTCGGTGGGTAACGGCATTTCAAGTTATCATTGACATTTTGTACCCAAGATATCGGGATTAAATCAAACAAAGTCTTTGTTTGTCGCCGTTTCGGTATGAATTTAACAACACAGTAATTATATTGTTTTGGTGACGCCATATCGAACCTGAAATATAATATAAATATTTTCAGTAAATCGAAGAAAGAATAATATTATACATACACTAACAGATTCAAATTTTAATTTTTAGATTGACTAATCATATTAATTATTTGAACAAAATATTGATTTAAGAATATTTTCGATACATGAAGAAAAAAAATATTATATATACAAGAATAACAGATTTATTTTTTGTCCACAATGTTTCAATATAAAAATTTTAGTTTTTAGGTTAAGTCAATCATAATAATTATATGAACAAAATTATAGTTTAAAAATATATTATTAATAATACATACCTTTTTAATAATATACTCTTAATATATAGAGCACAACCAGACACTATTTTAGTAAAAACAGCATTCACGAAAAGTAAATAAAAACGTTCAAAGTTTGCAGTCTGGATTTATTTATATATATATATATAACATTCAATATATATTAAGAATTTTATATAAACTTATGTGAGCAATAAGTATAAATCCCATTCAAGTAAAGCGTTGTGTAAAGCGATGAACTCAGTGCTCCCAACAGTGCGGCAAGTTTCGACTTGTTTGGCGGGTTTTCATTAACCGCAGAATGATAGAAAAATATTAAGGCTGCTTTACAATTTAAATGAATAGGTTTTTAATTTTAATGGAGTCTTATTTTTAAAATAAGTTCTATCTTAACTCACAATATAACAAAATAATTTTTTATTATAACTGATTGTCTTTTATACAATATATTTTTTTATTATTATTTATCATTAGTTATTCATATTTAAGGACAACTACGGCAGTTTTATTGTTCTACGACATTTAAGTATCAAAAAATTTCTAATACAACATAAAACGGTAAGTTATATAATTGATAATTATATTTTTTTATAATAAATTTTCAAAGTAAACATAACCTCAAAAAATGTTTGTAAATCAAATTTGGTACGTTCAATAATCATTTATAAGTATTTAAGAATAACTGTTACAGCAATTAAAATATATTAAATTTGCTAAAAATTGTAATGCAAATATTAATGATGGAAATCAAAATATATTACTCAGTATAAATATATATTTCGAAAATTTGTTTCACTTTTTTTTTAAATATTTTTATTTTTAATTTTTTATTTAGAAATAAATAGTTTAAATCAATCTAATTAATAATAATATACTTGTCACTAATTATATAAATCATAATTATTATAAAAAATAATTCAAAATAACATTTTTTTCAGAAATCAAATTTAAATTAATTATTTTCAAAATGTCAAAAAGTTCAGAACGAGTAAGAAAGCACCGAAAATTACACCAAAGATCGAATCGCAATAATGACACAGATAGTGAAGGTATACATTCGTTTAACGAAAATAATATATTAGCTTAAATGTAAATTTCACAATTATAGTTATATAATAATAATTATCAATTAAAAGGATGTCAGTTCTATTTTTACAAATTGATTCTTTATAAATAAGAGAATATTAATTATCAAAAAAAAAAATTACTTCTTTCTTCTTTCTTATCTAAATATACTAAGCATAAATTTTCCATTTTCAATTACTTTTAAATTGGTAAATGTGGTGAATGTACGGAGAAAAAAAGTAAATGACTTTTACTCGTATAATTTTATTATTCTTCATATAATTTTACTTTTCACTAATATATAATAGAATAATTTTGTCTTTAACATCCTCTTAATTGAATTTAAACTGTACTGCACTTGAATATTTTTTTCGTTACTTGGGAGTAGATATCTATTTTACTTCCCCTCGTTACGAAAAAAATCGTATGCTTATTGGAAATAAAACACTTATTCTATTTATGCAAGGCAAGCTTAGCAGTTTTGTTGACAAAACTCGCCTAAAACTGCCAAATTTTCTTTACAAAAATAAAATAGTGTTTTATTTCCATGATGCATAATATACTATTTAAGCTAAATCATCTTTATGTCAAATATATTATTATGATCTATTTCTGGATTTTACTTATGTTGATATTAAAGTGGAAATATGTCTTCAACTTTAATTTTCAAATTAATATATTTTTAATAATTATATTTATTTGATAAGATAAAATAATTATTCATATTAATTCCAGCAATCAATTTAAATGATGATGATGAAAAACAACATGTTGAAGAAAACTGTGAGGATAACTCAAAATCTTCACAAATTATTGAAGACAATGAAAAAGACAATTGGAATCCAAATGTTGAGCAAGAAACAGCTTGTCTGTTTACAGAACTACCGCTTGAAACTGCGTTTGATATAGGTATATTCATTGTCAAATTAAATTTATTATTATATTTATATCATATTATAACATTATAACTTCAAACCAAAATATTAATTAGAATTGAATTTTGCCACCCCCAAATAATTTTTGCCCTTTTAATAATGGGAAGGGAGAATAATACTTGGAAAAATAGTAAAAAATGACTACCGTTTGAAGAGAACAATTTTTTGTAAATAAATCCAAATAAATCAGAAAACGCGAGAGGTTACTCAGCCAACAGCTGGTGATAAAAATTAGTTTTATTTTCACAGAATTGTTTTCTTTTCATCACGAAATCATTGGGTTATGTTTGATAATATAAATTCGAAATTATAAACTTATAAAATTCAAAAATATTGGCTCCGTGAACTTAGACTTTGAAGAATCACCTCAAATCTTCAAATTTGAGGTGATTCAATTTTATTTAATAATAAGTAAAAATTATCAGTCAATCTTGAGAACATGAATTACAAAAAAAATTAACTATTCATTTAAAATAATTTCACAGAAATCAATTTTGTCACCAATCAAGGAGAATTTCTACCCGATGATACAAATCACAATTCAGACAATGAAACCCCATTTGTTCTTGAAAAGAATATGAATCACGAGTTGGAAAATGGAACTATCGAGCAGAAGCTTACACATTGGATTAGAAGAAATGTTAAATCACTAACTCAAAAGTGTATAAGCGAATTATTAATATTATTGCGCAGTGAAGGATATGTTAATCTTCCTTGCTCAAGTAAAACATTACTTAAAACAGGTACTTTCGGCTCCCAATCGCGTTTAATTTTAAATACAAAGAAAAAAGTAGGCGAATTTAAATACTTTGGCATTAAGACAAATTTAGACTGCATAATTAATCCTGATGTTTTTACCGATGAAACAATTACACTACTCATAAACATAGATGGCGCTAAATTTTTTAATGTAACTGGACAAGGTGCGTGGCCTATTTTGGGTCTAGTTCATAATGCTGGATACATCACGCAACCGTTCATAATAGCTTTATATTATGGAAAAGGAAAACCCGCTTCAGTTCAAGATTACTTAAATGAACTTATCGATGAGCTTAACTCTCTAGTTCTAAATGGTGTAATAATAAACGATGTCGTGTTTCAAATAGAAATTAAGGCATTTGTATGCGATACACCTGCAAGAGCTTATATTAAACGTACTAAAGGTCATACAGGAAGATTCTGCTGTGAGCGATGTACATGCTTTGGGACCAGAGAAGAAAATACAACAGTTTTTCCTTATATTCATGCAGGCGAACGTACAAATGAATCTTTTCGTTTGGAAATTCAACCTGAACATCATTCTAAAATAGAGAAATCTCCTCTTGTTAATATTATTGATTTTGATGTTATAAAAGGAGTTGTACTAGATCCAATGCATCTTTTTTATAATGGCGTCAGTAAAAATTTGCTTGCAAAAATTCTAACTAGTCCAGCTTTATGCAGAATTAAGGATGAAAGTAGAAAACAATATTTCCAAGAAATGTTAAATGATATTTCTCACGACATAACTTGTGAATTCCAAAGAAAATCATTTGACCTTGATGATTTAGTGCATTGGAAAGCGACCCAATACAGGTTTTTTTTATTGTACGCCAGTGGCATAGTATTAAATTTTGTTTTGAAAGAAGATGCTTATCAGCACTTTTTATTATTATATTCAGCGGTTAGGATTTTAGCTAATAAAAATGAAGCAGTGAATAATGCTCTATTAGCAAAAGAAATGTTAATTGACTTTTTTAAATTAATGCCAACATTTTATGGATCGAAATCACAAACTTTAAATTTTCATAACCTTATTCACATTGCTGATGATGTTCTTTACATGAAAAGGTCGGTTGATGAATATTCAGCATTTATTTTTGAAAATTGTATGGGCATCATCAGAGATCTCTTAAAAAGTCCGACGAAACCAATAGCACAGATATCACGTCGTTTACATGAAATGAAACATGGTTTAGATAATTCTACAGAGCATTCTTATCATCTTTTACGCCCAGTAAAGAGAAAAACCACTAAGCCTGAAGTTTGTATTCAAGAAGAGACAGAAGAGAGAATTTTATTCAACGAAATTAAAATTAACAATATGAAATTTACATTGTCTCATCCTAACAACGTAGCTCTTACAGATAGTGGTAAAATTATCCGAATAAAAAAAATTTTCATCCACACAATTGAAGGAAAGCCTGCAGGTGAAATTATTATTGAAGGTACAACTTTTTCTATAATAGGCAATCTCTTTGATTTCCCAATATCATCGAAAGAAATAGGTATTTTTTATATTGGAAATGAACAAGAGAATTGTGTTCGCTACTCAATTAAAGCAATTAGTAAAAAGTGTATTTTAACAAAAATTAAAAACAAAAACATTATATTAACATTGTTGCATGTTTAATTGTAGATGCAGTTAAGAAAAATAATTTTATAAAAGTAAATAAAAAACATTTACAAAATTAAAAAAGTATTTCTTTAATACATACGTCATACTTACCTTTTTATTACCACTTATATTTATAATTATAATGTACAGTGTTTGTGATAATTTGAATAATTGAACACTAAATAATTTAAAATTAATAGAAACTAAAACAAATTTCAAAATAAATAAAAACGATTATATATACTCCGTATTATACAAGTATTCATAATTTTACACGAATTTATAGTATTACATTATATAACACTACATCATAATTAAAATAATGTCTTCACAAAAATATTTTGAAAACTTTACGCAATTTACGCAAAAAATTACGCAATTTACGCGTCAGCATATATTCTAACATCTTAACAACGTTGAAGTCAAACGTTGGAGAACAACCTTAGATTACAATCTTTAATCGAGGTTGTTGGAACGTTCGTAAACTACGTAAATAACTGTATACATATGGCAACGTTGTTCTAACGCCTTAACAACGTTGAAGTCAAACGTTGGAGAACAACCTTAGATTACAGTCTTTAATCGAGATTGTTGGAACGTTCGAAAACTACGTAAATAACTGTATACATATGGCAACGTTGTTCTAACGCCTTAACAACGTTGAAGTCAAACGTTAGAGAACAACCTTAGATTAACGTCCAATATTATACTGTTTTTACGTCATTCCGTGGTCGGATTTCAACTGTTGTTATAACAACGTTGTTCCAACGTCTATTCGACTGTCAACGTCGGAATTTTCTGCGTGGGTGGTTATAGAACATTGGCGCAAGTGTGCAACAGAATGGAAGAAGATTACCTGATTATAAATGAAAAAGTTACTCTTCCAAAATTGCTAAGTATTATAAAAAAAACCCAAAAAGTCCAAAAAAAATTTTAAAAATAAAATTTAAAGATTATTTACTTAGTACAAAAGAACCTAATAACGCAGTCTTAATCAACGAAAACTTGTGCTTTTTCATAAAACAAATAAAACTTATTGGAGATAAAATTTGTCCCGAAAATATTGAAATATCTGGTTATCGATTAAAATTGAAAGATTCATTTTTTGATAATCCATTGGACTCTAGATTAATTGGTATATGGGATGCAACAAATAATTCTAACAAACAGTGGTACACCTGTCGTTTAAGTAGTGTACAAAATAAATTGATGCTATTATCCACTTGTGAAAATGGGAAAACAAAAGTGATGGCTGTATCCCTTCCTCATTAAAATTAGGTAAATTATTTTTTACAAATTATTTTACATGTTTTATTTGTTATATACAGTGCAATTTCTTTATAGTCTAAAAATCACAGTAACTATTAATTAAATTTAACAATTCACAATAATTAATACAACGATATTTATAAATCAAATTTAAATTATAATTACTTTGTTAACAAAAAAAAATAGTATAATGCACATAAGAAAATTTTTCTAACACGGAAAAAAACAATTTTTTATTTAATTTACAAAAGTTTAGTTTATAAAAATATTATTTTTTCTCTTTTAGATATATAATTTAATGTTTTGATATAGATAAAAAAATTAAACTTGAATGAATAATTTATTAAATTTCTTTATTATAATTTTTTTATAATTTGTTTGATTCTTTATTTGTTTTTTTATTATTATTATTATTATATTATTTAAAATTTTGTTTTATTATATTATTTAATATAAAAAATTTCATCAATTATTTTTAATAAAAAATTTCATTTTTTATAAATTTAAAAAGCTAGTTTTTTCTTTATGCTTAAATGTTGGTACAATTGATACACTAGTAATTGAACATAACCATTTTGTATTTCTAGTCACGTTCTCGTGTTCAAACTCGTTCGTATAACAGTCAAATCGGTTTTTCTAAGAAAATATTTTAAAAAAATACAAATAAGTTCTTTTAGGTAAGAAAAGTTCATAAAATATTATTATCAATATACTAGTATCAATCGCTTTTTATTAGTTCATCCTTTACTAATTTTCCTTTGTTATATGATCAATTTTTGTATGTAAACATTGCATTAGAATCAAAACAAAAATCAGCAAACATGAATAAATGTTAAAATATTTCTTGAACAAAATGTTTGAACATTTCAATTCTTGTAATTAAACAAATAAAATTAAAGTTTTTTTTTTACTAGTTATATAAATTAAAAACTTAATTTTAAAACACTAAAAATATGTATTAAAAAATTCAAGATTAATTTTTTTCAAAATATTAAAAGAATTAGAAGTAAAATTTTGATTTGCAAATTTCGATGTATTTGTGTAAATAACCATTAAATATTTATTAGGTTGTTTACATATTTTTTATATACATCAGATTAAAAATTTATATTGAAAATTACTTTCTGCTATTGTGATGTCCATAATACTACATTGTATAATTAAATTAAGTTTATTATAAATTTTATCGGAAATCAAAAAAAAATTTTTTTTTGTTTTTACAGTGAAAATGATTAAATCAAAACCGACCGCACCAAAACCCAGTGCATCAAAATCAAAAACACAGAATGAGAAAAAAACAAACAAATGAGAAGGAAGATGAAAAAAATTATTATAAACAGGATTTAGTAAACTATGCTTATGCACTAATTGCGTTTAAAAATTCAACTCGTGATGGAAAAATATTGACTGATCGCGTCCCCACAAAGTGGTTGAAATTTGGGAAAACAACTGTATCAACGCAATTTTTGGAAGCGACGTATGATAATGGAGATTATAGTGAAGATGACTTAGATTTATTGGTAGGTTTCATCAAGGCAGGTTGCACTGCTCCAGATGATTGGCCGTGGTTTGAAGTAGAAGTAAGAGGGAGAGCAAGTAAGTTTTATATATTTAATAAGTTTAACATAATATTGAAATATTTTCTGCATAAAAATTCCTCCAGACAATATTTTATCAGTCATTTTATATGCCAGTCAGGTTAATAAAAAAACAGACAAATGTAATAAATACTTATGCGAAAAAGATAAGACGATAATAACTGAAATTTTTTTCAACTTCTTATTTAATTTTTTTAAATAAATAAATTCAGTTTTTTAATCATTTAATTAAATTTAAATCAGAAATTAATTTATTCATATGTTTCAGAATCACACGATGAAGCTATGAAAAAGCTTGGAATTCTGGACTACAAGAAGTATGCTGTTACTACTGACAGTGAAAGCAAGACCCGCGAAAATTTTGATCGCAAAAAAAAGCTGACAAAATGAAAGGTATTAAAATAAATGAAGAAAGTGTTCAAAATTTATTGGCCGTACCCCGTGTGTCAGAAATTTTAAGAAGAAGGTCTTCATGTTCGTCAGAAGATGAAAGTTTGACACAGGAAAAAAAAGGTGATTGTATTTTTAGTAGTTTTGAATTGTTATTTAATTCATATAGACCACTTCAGTTTAAGTTTCATAATGTTTTCCACCTTGAGTTTTAATAGTTGTTAAAAAAAATTATTGTTAATATATAATGAAATTTAGTTTTTTTTACATGAATTGAAAGCTCTTGAAATATATAATGAGAAATAATTATTCGTTTTTGTATTAAAATTCATTAAACTGGTGAAAATACGTAAATAAAAAAAAGAAAGTATTTTTTTTGTGTAATTGGAGCGGATAAAATATAATGAAACTGATCATAAAATATTGTTTGAAATCTTATCTGCTACTCATTTGATTTCTAACATGGAACAATACTTCATTAATAAGATACAATGAAAATTATGTAGAAAGAATATGAACTGTGGATTTTAATTTTTGATTGTTGTTTATAACTAAGCAAATTTTCGTAAATATTAATAAATGTTGTTTATTATGAAAAAAATATTGTTCCATTCTAGAGATCAAATATGTTACAATTAAAGCTTCAAACAATTTTGAAGCAAATTTGACAGCTATAAAAATTACTTTTTGGGTAGTTTGACATGGAATGCCTCATATTCATTCTTCAGCCATTTAAAATTTCAAAAAATGATTAATGATTTAAATAAAATAAATCTATTCGATTAATTTGTAAATATTAATTCGTTTTTTTTATTTTAAACAGTACCTTCATTATCATCTTTATCAGATGAAAGTGACAGTCCGTTTGAAAATTCGAAGAAAAGTTCTGAGCAAAATTCTGAGGAAGATTTTCATCATAATTCAAAAAGTACTGTAATTAATATACTAGTTATATTTAAATTTTGATTTCAATAATAACTTTTAAAATTATTTTCAAAGGTATAACAAACAAAGCAAGCGATGCATCAACTTTCTTTGAAAGTGCACCTATATTCCCGAACCAATCATCTTTGAAAACAGGTAAAAAATGTTATCTATTCATTGAATAATTACTAACATTTGAAAAGAACGAAATTGAAACGTACAATATTTTTACTTTTAATTATGTTTAGATCAATTAATAACTAAACAAAAAATCAAATATCATTTAAATTCGAATTTAAATTTAGGTGCTTATTAATAATATAGAATCAAAAATTATTTTTATTTTTCATCAGAACTAAAAAATATATATAAATTAGTTTTTTGAGATATTTAGTATAAATTTTTAAAAAATAGAATTTAATGATTCATTTTTCTTTTACTTTACAGCATGTACGTCTTGTGCTGAACTTTTGAGCAAATTGGAATCTTTTATTGAGACTTTTAGTAATTTTAAAACCACAGCTTTGGGAATACTTATTGAAAATACTGCCGAATTGTCAAATGTTAAAAAGCTGTGCTCAACTGCACTAAATGCAATTAACAAAATTAGTTTGTCTACCAATTTGGATTCTGTTTTAAAGTGTTTCACCATTCAAGAATTAATACAGAAACATCAGCTGGCATTACCTTGCAAAAATATTGATGATTTCTTAGCAATAAATTCTACTCTCAAAGATAATAAAGAATTCAAAACTAACTTGGTGAGTTTAATTTTCATTTTTTTCTGAATTGTAGTAATTGAAATAAATTATATATTAATAGAATTCGCATTGCTTTTCGATTTAGATTTACGTACTTTATTTTTTCAAACATCATTTCTTTAATATTAAAATTTAGTTATTTTTAGAATATATATATATGATTGAAACTGATGTTTGAAGAATTCTTTCCAAACATTTATGTAAATAATAATAGTACAGTTGATTAATTGTATTAATTAAAAATATTTTGTTGGTTCAAAACTATTCAGTAAGTTTATTTTCATTTTTTTACGTTTTCAGATTCAAATAATTTATCTCACATTGACTGATGATCTTTCAAAATCGCTTCCAATTGTACTGCGAATGTTACTTTGCAAGGATTTTGCCTTGCAATTTGTTGTTCAGCGAGCAAAAAAAGAAAGTCAGAAAATAGTTCTCAAAGACACAGAGTTTTACAAAACTCTTTATGGTAATAAATATTCATTATATAATATAATAAATATATATTAACTGTTTTCATTTCAAAGCATCAATATATCTGTTTATAATAATTTTTGTTTAGATGCTGTTCTTTTGAAAGACCCAACCGCAACAAATAAAACGTTTAACTCAACATTCGGTAAAACATTGAGTAACATCAAAGATTGGGAAAAAGGTCGAGCCATTCGCGAAAAGAAAACCCAGGAAAATAACGAGAATGATGAGAATGAAAACCATTAATTTTCAAATATATTTCTCGTTTAACTCTAAGATTTTCTGTCATCTTTTAGTGTAAAGATTTTCACAAAGGATAAAAACTGGGAACTTAATTTAAGGATTATTATAAACATAATTATTTAACGCTTAAAAACTATTTTATTTTATTATTTTCTTTTATAATTGATTTTCAAAATATTCTTCTCGATTATTTTAAGGATTTCTTCTCGTCATTTAGATTAAGGATCCCTTATAAGGGTTAAAATGTTGATTTAATATACAAATAATTATTTAATTAAAACTTTTTTTAACTGACGTTTCAATCGTTAAATTCATTCAAATATAGTGACTAAAGCGCCTGTTATTATTACTTTTTAAGCATACATTATATTAAAATAGGTAATGCGAGTTCATCATTCTTAGAAAATGATTTTTTTCTTTAAACTTTTCTTAAAAAATATTTTATGTAAAGTATCATTGCTGATTTTAATAAAAAATTATATTATTTAAGATATAACGTAAGATTTTGGTGTAGTAATAAAAATTATTGGAAATTTCTTACTACTAATTCCTATAAAATATGCAATCCTCAACTTCCTTTAAAAACGGTTCTGACAATTTTTTTCATGAAAAAAGCAATGTTTGCTTATACAAATAAACTCTGGACTGAAGATATAAGGTGTGCCCTTAAAATATATACGTACGCCTATATAGGGCCTACATATAGAACCTTAAATATGTATGCCTGGAAATACATTTATCAGGGGGCGCCCTTAACAGGGACCTATACGCCTATATAGGGCCTCCATAAAGAGCGTTCAACGGGCAAACCTGAAAATAAAGTTATTAGGGTGAGCCCTGATAATTTACACTAGGCCCATGCAGGGCTTAAATAATAATATTATCAGGGCCAGCCCTAGAAATTCTTATCGGGTTATAATAGGGGCCTGACTAGGTTAGCCTATCAAGGCAAAAGACAGGTAAGGCGTTACACGCCTTTCAAGGGCCCGATTACAGCATATATAGGGCCTCTAAGGGCCCCTGTAACTTACTAGGGCAAGCCTTTAAGGAGCCCTAATTCAATTTTTACTAGGGTTCAGTGCAATAATTTTATTGCAACTAATTTCTTATCTAGTTTTGTATAAATACATTTACCAGATACGTTTTCTATATTCGTTATTTTTGGATTTCTATTTTTTGTTTAATTTACATTATTCCAACTTCTCTAGATTGTAATGGAAAATTAAATACATCATCAGCAATTTCAAATAAAATGCCTTTAATTTGAATATTCTTAGAATATTCTGCATTTCTTTCATCAATAAACACAGTGTTAATTCGCATCATATCTCCATTTTTCAAAAATACAAAATTATCGGGATGAGATGATGTTATAGTTATTTCTTTATGAAATACTTAGGAAAGTGTCTTTACCTAATCACTTTCTTCTAGAATTTTAACGATAGGCTTATTATTCAGTGGTTTTGTTTTAAATATTAGTGGATATCGATCTTGCAAAGAGGGTATTTCACCTTTTTGTAATTCATCGATACGTTTAGATATTTGAGCTACAGGATTTTTAGTTGATTTTACAAGTTTTTTCATAAAACCGATACAATTCTCAAAAGCAAATGCCGAGAAAGAAAATAATGGAGCATTCATAGTCAAAACATCATCAGCTATATGAATCAAGTTATGTATAGTCATCGTTACCGAATCTTTACCGTACAAAACTGGCATCATCGAAACAAATTTGCGCAATAATATTTTTGCATATGGAGCCTGAGTAACTGCTAATTTAGAACAAGATAATATTCGACATGAAACGAATAATAACATTATGTGATTATATTTATTTTCAGGTTATATACTTTTTGAATATAGTCCTAAGCAATATATTAAAAAAAATCTGTATTGAGTGGCTTTCCAATTGCCAAGATTATTTAAATCAAATTTGTTTCTTTGAAATTCTGTCGGAACATCTTTAGAGATTACATCTAAATTATCTTGAAATTTCAATACGTTCTGAATTCCTATTCTGTTTTTTACGTTACCATGCACAAAAGTGTTCAAAAAATAATGTGATACCCCTAGACACAAAAGGTGCATTGCGTCAAGAATCACATTTTTAACAATGTCAAAATTCAAAATGTCTAATAACGGAGAGTTTTCACTACCAATGTGATGTTCTTCATCTAATTTATCAGCAAAAGTCCTATGTGTTCGTTCTCTACAATTAATGTCATTGAAAACTCTTTTTCCTGTATTTCGTGCAACATTTCTTCGATTTATTAATAACACATTTTCACCATAAACAATGCATCTCTCGCAAGCACAATAACCTGTAGCACCTTTACACTGTTTTAGAAAAGCGCGAGCCGGAGTATCACATGAAAACGCTTTAACTTCAAAATCATAATTATTATTTCCAATTTGAACGCCGTTTGAAATTAATTCATTGCATTCCGTAATAAAATCATTAAGAAACTCACTGGGTGATGATGGTTTAGAACTTCCATAAGAAATACCGATTAAAAATGGTTTTGAAATATATTTTATGTTATATAACATACCAAATATATACCAAGCATGGTTTCTAGTCTTGTGGAAAATTTCGGCCCCATCAACATTAACTAACAAACTTATTTTTTGCTCCGTATAAACATTTGGCTGAACGATAAACTGTAAATTTTTACGAATTCCAAAATACTTGTACTGAGCAAAAGTGCCATTTTTACATCTAAGAAATTTAATATCTGTTTTGGAAGTTACAGTTTTAAGAAGTGTTCTACTATCCTTGGGCAGTGATAAGTGACCTTCATGTCTAAGTACAAGTAGTAATTCATTAACGAATTTATGCGTGATGAAGTCAATGTTTCTTTGAATAAGAGTTGCAACTTTTAAATTGATGTCTCCATGCAATAATTCGGCTGGCAGATTAGACTCTACAGTGAAATATTCTTCTTGTTCTGCTTCTCCTTCTTCTTCTTCTTGTGATGTTGCGGACGATTCTGAACTAGTATTATCTGAAGATAATCAGATGAAGATTCGGGATCCATATTCTCATTATCTTCAATTTGATCCGCAGGCAAATAAAGAGAGTCATCTTGAAGATGTTCTGTCCGTGCACTCAGATCCTCAAGCTGATCAATCGAAGATTGGCTTGTACTTGATCTTTCTGATATAATATCACTACATTCTAAAAACAAATATAAAAATGTTATATCTATAGAATTAAATTAAAAAGCTATAATTTTTCAGAATCAAAATTTTAATTTTCATGTCAACTCTCATCTATTCTTTAGTTTAAAGTAAAATGTTACAGCTATATTCACGGAGTTTGTTTTTTGTAAATAATTCTGTTAAAAAAAAAAAATTCAAAACCCGGTACTGTTATGGGCTAAGTTGTATTTCAAAGAGCCTAAGTGAATTTGAAAATCAAATCATTATAAACAATTTTTAACAAATTATTGGCTGGAAAATTTTCACAACCTTACAATTTTGTTCCAAAAGTTTAAAAGCATTTGAAAATAAAAGTTTTTCATCTTAACTATTTAATATTCTTTTTAATGGCAAACAGACTATAATAGAGCAGGATTTTGAAAACTTGTTTGAATAATTATATTATTTACGAAAAAGAAACTCCGTGACTATAGCTCTGACTTTGCATTCTAACTGAAAAATCAAATATTACCATACTAGACAGAAAAGTATTTATTTTTCTACTCACGCAAGGTAAAATATCGTATTTGACTAGTGGGAGAATTAGAGGCTTTTTCTCTCGTGAGAATGGTCACTCGCCTCGCTCGTGTTGCCATTCTTACGAGAGAAAAAGCCTCTACTTCTCCCACCAGTCGAGTTCGCTATTTTACCTTACGTGAAGGGGAGAAGTGACTACTTCTCTGTCTAGTAAGGTAATGTACCATAATTTATTCATCATTGCTAACTAATATTACATATTTTACCTTCATCAGATGACTCATGTAAATCCTTTAAAAATCTATGTTTTTTAACACGACTTGTACTGGCCATGCTATAAAATACTATAATAACCGCTTTTATAGTATTTTGATAACTGATACAAACATGAAAATACTTGTAAATATTCAATATTCTTCCAAATTGAAAAACTTCAACTTATGCTGATATTTTGAATGATAAAATTTAATTTTTGAAAACGAAACCTACTTTACCGACCGATTAACATAAAGCGAGTTTCTCGCCAGTTTCACGTTTCATCATGTTTCCGTAGTTCGATCTGTTGGATTTAAACTATATCTCTACGTTTAAATGTAACTTAAGAAAGTTAAATGTGTTTAAGTTTGAGTTAAACACATTAAGTTATTAACTGTAAAATATAAAAATCAGAATAATTTAAAATAAATAAGGCGAAGTTAAATGTATCTGTTTTGTTTTGTTTAATAAAACGAGGTATAAGTTACATTGGCATAAATAAATTGTTTGTTATTTAAAATTTGTTTAAATTAGAATGATTTTAGTTAAATGTAATTAACTACCACATTAATTATACATTTTTAGTGCAGTGAGATTTTATAATCGAAATAAGTGAAATTATTTTCAGTTTTTGTTTACATCGCGTATTGTTGACATCACAGTCTGAGTGGTGTTGCTGTATACAAAGTTTTATTAGTTCGCGTTTTTCTGGCAAAATGGGTATATTAGCAGATGAGTAAGTATTAACATTACGTGATAAAGTTAATACTTACCTGATAATCAAGTTATTGATAAAAATGTAGTTTATTTTATATATATATATATATATAATACATCTTTGTCATTGTATCAGGCTTATTGTGATGCACAAGTTTATTCATGTCTTTTAATAACCGCAATATTCATTCATTAATACTTTTTTTCATTTAAAATCAAACTATTGAGTACATTAAAATTTTTTAATTGTTGTAATAGGTTATGTTTTATTAAAATACTGTATACAATTTTTTTGAAAATTAAAATAAATATTTATAGTTTGTTAGAAGCAATAATTACTTTGTTTACATTTTTTACTTATAACCTATTTTAATAAATACTGTTTTTCATTTTTACAGCACTACTTACGTTTTACTAACTTTTAACGAAGGAAATACCAAAAATAAAAATAAACAGTTAAAGGTCGAATTGGTTCCCGCAGGGTGGATATCGAAAAAAAGAGAACTTTTTATTGCCAATTCCCTCCAATCGAAGATTATAGTCAATTGACAAATTGGATTGAAAATTCAAAACCTAAAGAAGCAGACTGGAAAGCTACAAAATAAAGATAACTAGTGAATGCCGTAAGTATTTAGCCCATTTGAATTTGTCAACTTTGAAATAAAATTCTGATATTGGTAATTCAATCTTGATAATTTTATTTTACAGAAAACTATATGCAAGGTTTACGGAGACTTGAAAAGTCTTATGAAAATGCTGATGTAGAGACTCATTTGAGTGAATGTTCATCTGACGATTCATCAATTAAAAAAAAGAAAGAAAAATAAGACAACAAATACGTGACATTCCAGAATTTCAATCAAGTTCTTCAAAAAATGTTCCAGAAAGTTAGTATAAATTGTGTAAAAACACACGATTAAATTTATTTCTTGTAAATAATTTATTATAAATAATTCATTGTAAATAATTTTGTTTGTAGCTCCACCAAAGGTAATCGAATCGTCAAAATCGTCAAATTTAAATCGCGCACAGTCATCTCCCAAAGGTATAAATTTTTGTGTGTCTGAATAATTTTTCACTGAAGTATTTTTTGACAGTAATACTACATATTTTCAATTTTTTTGTCATCATTACAGTAAATCTTTCATTTCAAAATAGTGGCAATTCATTCAACAAGTCGTGCAAGTTTACAGCTCAACTTCAGATATCATCAAAATCGTCAAATCTAAATAGGGCACATTTATCTCCCAAAAGTATAAATTTTTTTATTTGTAAATAGTTTTGTAACGTTATTTATCATAAAATCAACTTTGAACATGATATAACAAAAGCAATTTTTGGCAGTAATACTTTATTTTTTTTAACATTATTTCAGTGGATCCTCTGAATCGAAGCTTGAATTCATCTCAAAAAAGCCATAATTCATCCAAGGGGTCATCCAAAAGCACAGCAAAAAGATCATTGTATAAAAGTCTTTCAATATCACCAGTAAGACGCTATCCAAGTGCTAAGTCAGTCAAAAAAATTGGGTCTGCATTTCCTAGGAGCTTAAACAGATCAATTTTATCTGTTAATTCTTCACGTTCGAGCAAAAGAAGTGTTAATTTGAATTCATCCAAAGGTATTATAATCAATTCAAATTCAATTTTTCAACGTTTTTCATCATAGTTTCTTTTATTAAAAATTTTAAAGTAAATTTTGGTTATATTAATAATTTAAAAAAATAATAAATTAGTTGCGTAAAAATTTGATGTAAAATATACTCCTTTTAGGACAATTATCAATTAAATAGAATTTTATCAAAGCAATTCTCTTAAAAATATCGGATCATTGAATTTGTTTTATTATTTCAGATGAAAACAGCAAATCTTATGATACAAACAATGGACCAAATACATTTAAACATTCGTTGAAGTCCAAGAGATCATGTGGCACTGACAAATTAGACAATTCGATAGAATATTCACATTCAGCTATATCTAAAGGTATTATTAAAAACAGTAGTATATTTCAATTATCATTTTTAATTTTTCTGTATCTTTCAAGGCCATTTGTTGTCATTTTGAATAATGCTTGTTTCAGACTCAAGTATGAAATCCTACACTTCACAAAGAAAAATATCATTCGATAATGATCAAGATATGTTTGTAGCCAAAAAAAAACTCTTCATTAGTTGGACGGAAACGAAAACTTGGAGATCAAAATGCAAAAACCTCTGGTTCATCTTTTTCTGAGCCCTTAAGCAAAAAGAAAAAGACAACTGTTGATAATGCTTCTTGGACAGGTATACTCAAACTTATTTAATATGAACTATATTATAATTACTTGTAATTATTTTTATACAATTAGAAATTTTATTTTATTAAATCATTTGTGTGGTTTATTTCAGATGCTGTAATTGAATATTTAAACATTCAATTTAAAAAATTGTTTAAACAATTGAAGAAAGATAAATCCAGTTTAAATTATGATCTTCGAAAGGTATGCAACAAACTTAGTGATCAAATATCCACTATAAATGCAGGTGAACCGAAAGATAAGATAGACGATGTAAAACAACAATTTTCTGTCATTTTTCCTGTGCCTGAAATCTCTGAATTTGACAAGTTTGATAAACAATTAGATGACGATGAAATGAAAAAGGAATTGGTAAGTGCAATATTGTATATCGTATTTGAATCTTAAATAGTTACTAAATTTTTGTTTTGAAATAAATGATTAAAAACGTTTATTTTTCAGAAATCTTTAATTAGAATCAAATGTGCACCATTTTCTGATGGGAAAAAAGCAATTACCGAAATTTTAGCATATCTAATTGCTAAACCTGTCCAAACTCTTTATAGTGGCTGTGGAAGAGTTCTGAAAGGAGTTGGGAAAAAAAAATTTTCCATTACTAATACTTTCAAATGTTTGTTTGTTAGATAATTTAAAAATGTTTATTATTACCTTTAAAAAAAAACTTTTATTTATTCATTATATTCATTCAATTTATTTCAATTTTGTGTACAAATTGTAACTAAGATTGACTAATGTTTTATTAAATAAAAAATTATTTTTTTATAGATGTGATTCAGGCCAAATTTCCCACATTAAGTTACTTGGATGTTAGGTCAATAGCAGGCACTTGGTTAAAAGGTGCTGGTGATCGGGATGGAGGCAAAAAAGAACGCGATAATTTTGTAAAAACTCATGTCGATGTAAAAATGGCACAAATAAATGACGAGGAAAGACATTTTCGTAATACCAACAATCAATCCAATGTTGAGGAAAAACGCCAGGACAACGGAAAACATCAACCAGATGATGAGAAGAAACGTCATAGTGATCAGGAAAAATATCGTTATAATGAGAAAAAGTGTTCTAGTGAAAAGGAAAACAATCATTATGAGAAAAATCATTACAGTGAAGAGGAAAACCGTCGTAAAGATGAGAAAAATCGTTATAGTGAAAAGAAAAACAGTCGTCATGAGAAAAAGCATTACAGTGAAAAGAAAATCAGTCGTCATGAGAAAAAGCAGTGAAGCAAATTACAGTGAAGAGGAAAACCGTCGTAAAGATGAGAAAAAGCGTCTTGACGAACGGGAAAGGCATCGTTATGATGAAAGAAAACGTCATATTGATGAGGAAAAGCGTCGCAATGATGAGAAAAAACGTTACAGAGATAACAAACATCTTGACAGTGATTAGAAAAAGGGTCGGAGTAAGAAGAAAAAAATTATTAAAGTAACTATTAAATATGAATGTTTTTGTTGTTAAAAAGATAATAAGCAATGAGTGCATATAATATGCATCATTAAACTAGATCTAAATTTTTGTTATGGGCTTATTTGTTTCACAGTATTATTATTATTAGTTTTTATTAAAGAATTTAAATTAATGTCTTCTAGTAATAAGCATTTTAATGCATATCTTATGATTTTGAATTATAACTAATAAAACTTCAATAACATTTGTCCATATTCATAAATAGATATTTTAATTTTAGGTTTTCAAAATGCATTCAAATATTTTTCATTAGAAAACACAACAGTTTAAATCAAAATAATCGGAAAAATATTTAAATCAGAGATTGTTTAAAAATTACAATGTTTTAAATATAGTTTTATTGGCGTAGTTTCATAGCTACGCCAATAAACCTATATTTAATAGGTTTAACCTAAACTAACAAAACTAACAAAACTAACAAATACACAAAATTGGTCTTTCGAGCCGGATATGATATTTTTTATGTAATTTTCCGGATTTATATGAAAGTTATTTTGTCACCTTTTCTGAGACCTTTTGCATTTCTTAACCAGGGTCAATATCTTAGAATTAATTCCAAATTATGGCTGAACAAAACATTTCACATTTCATTACGAAAATACACTTATTGTAGATAGAACTGAAGCATATTTCAGAACACGTAACGGCCAAAGCTGCAGAATTAAATTCCATATTATATTTAAATGATAAATTGTCGATAATTAGGACAAAATATAATATCAAACAGTTTCATTGCCGAATCGAACTGTTGGCGTCAAAACAAGATAGGGAATTAGATTATTTTGCAAAAAATCAATTTAGTAAAAATTTTTATTTAGTTGACGCCACGGAAAAGGCTGTCAGTGAGCATATTTCTTTGTTAACTGATAATACTCGAGTGCCTCGAGATGATAGTCAAATTAATTCAGATGAAACAAACGCGATAAAATGACCAAAATTACAATTACCTAAATTTAACGAGAATTTATTAGAATAGTTTCAATTCAAAGATCTTTTTGAGTTATTCATACACAATAATACAACAATTCCGAAAATCCAGAAATTTTATTATTTGAAATCGTGTTTAATTGGAAATGCCAGTTTTGTTATTAAATCTTTGGCCGTGACTGAAGTAAATTATAAGTCAGCGTGGAAGGAATTCAAATAGATTTTCAAATAGAATAAAGATAAGCAAGCATCGAGAGTAACACGACGCGGCGAACGAAAGTCGTACTCCGGTAAGGCGATCGAGTACGAGCGAATTCGCAACAGATAATTATACCTTCAAGATCGAATATCGGTTTTGTGACAAGCGCGCGTTGCTTATTGCCAACCGCGGAGGTAAAATTAACATCGAATGATGGTCATAGCGTCTATGCTATTGCACTAATAGATCCGGGGTCTGAAGCATCTTTTATTACGGAAACTAGTGCGTCATTATTGAGAACCCTTAGGGCGAGAACACTATGTCAAATTGAAGGAATTGGGCATGGTAGCATTCAGCGCGTGAAGAGCTCCGCGAGTTTGAAAATTTATTCACTGAAAATAATTCTAATTCGTTTGTTGATATTACAGCACTTATTTTGAATAAAATTACAAATTAAGTTAGCTAATAATGATCGAATTAGAAATTCAAAAGTAGATATTTTGATCGGAAACGATTTCCTAGCGTCTATTTCGAAAGATAAAAAATTATGTGCTTAAAATATTATTTTTGGTTGGGTTGTTTCTGAATATATCTCCGATATTAAAACAATTTTCACTAATTGTTGTTGCGAATTAAATCAAACGTTAAATAAGTTTTGGGAACTTGAGCAAATTCCTACTGCTAATGCATTGTCTAGAGAGGACTAAATTTGCGAAACATTATTCGCTAAAACTACATTTCAATTGCCCTTTAAAGTCGAAAAACAGAGAGAATTGTTAGGTGAGTCGCGGTGTATCGCAGAAAAATGCCTTGGTAGAATTTGTTATAAATTTGATAAAAATATTTTGCTTAAATCAGAATATATGAAATTTATTGAGGAATATAAAGAACTTGGACACATAAGTTTATTAAATGAAAACGAAATTGGTGTAGATAAGCTTGTATTTATTCCTCATCACCCTGTATTCAAAGTGGTAAATGAAAAACCTAAATTGCGTGTTGTGTTTAATGCTGCGGCAAAAACGTCAAATGGACGTTCATTAAATGAAATTTCGTGTGTAGGGCCGAAATTACATAATGAAATAACAACTATAATTTTGAATTGGCGTGCCTTTAAATTTGTAGCTACTGCGGACATGGGTAAAATATTTAGACAAATTTTGGTACATGAATCAGATAGAATATTCCAAAATATTGTCTGGAAACATTTTGAAACGCAAAAATATGAATATTATCAACTAAATACTATTTCTTATGGATTAAAAGTGTCACCGTACTTGAGCATAAAGACGATTAGAGAATTAGTCGTGCGTCATGGTGAAAATTTTCCGTTGGCTAAAGAACCACTTAATGAATGTACATATGTAAATGATATTTTAATGAGAGCACACATCAGAGAAAATTTAGAAAACATTAGAAATGAAGTTACTGGATTATTAAAATGTGCATAAATTGAATTAGATAAAAATTTAGATAACTTGAAAATGAGAAATATTGATAATTGTGAAATTAAAGAAATAAATGATAAAGATAATGAGTCATCAAAAATTTTATGAATTTCATGGTGTCCAAGCGGAGATTATTTGTTATTTCCTATGAGCTGCGTAATACTGAAGAATATACTAAAAGAAATATTTTGCCTGTAATTGCTCAAATTTATGATCCAATGGGATTTATTTATCTAGTAACTATAAGATTTAAACAATTTATGCAAAGTTTATGTTTGTTAAAAATTGATTGGGATGGTAAAATTAATGATAAAGCTATGAATGATTGGAAAACTTTGTGCGAACATTGGGTCATAATTGCGAAAAATTTGGTGAAATCGATTATACATAAGTGCATTACTTGCAAAAGAATCGCGGCAAGAATATCGACTCAATATATGAGTTCATTGCCACCAGATAGATGCAACCCTTCGCGGGCTTTCTTCGTGACCAGAGTGGATTTTGCGGGACCTTTTTAATTCATGATAAGCTAAAAAGAGAGGCGTCTATACGTAAAGTTTATGTTTATGTTTTTATTTGTATGGCTACGCGGGTGGTTCATTTGGAATTGATTGATTCATTGAACATTTCCTCGTTTACTGATGCATTACATAGATTTATAAGTCGAAGAGGAAAACCACGAATATTTTATAGTGACAACGGAAGACATTTTGTAGGCACTAACGCGGAACTTAAACGTTGTTTTATTGAAGCCACTCGGGACGAAGATTCACTTAACTCATTAGCTGAGCAAGGAATCAAATGGCATTTTATTCCCCCGTTAAGTCCTCATTTTTGTGGCATATAGGAAGCAGGTATAAAATCATTTAAATTTTATTTTAAACGAATACTGGGAAATTTCATACCCACGTGGCATGGAATGTTAACAATGTTATGCAGAATTGAGGCGTGCTTTAATTCAAGACCAATTTCAAGTCTACATGATAATTTAGATAATTTAGAAGTTTTGACTCCCGGACATTTGATAGAGGCACCACTCAATGCAATTCCGAAGAAACATATAGACTACATAAAAATTGACAGGTTGTGAAGATACCAAAAAACGCAAATAGTGGTTGAGCACTTTTGGAAAAAATAAGTGAATAAACATTTGTATAATTATTACTTGCAAACGGAATATGGTTATTTTGATTTACTAAAAATCTTATAATAAATTAATTTTACCCTATCGCCAGAAAATTTGAAAAACTCTGCTAACGTTTATAAATTTCGATCACTTCAAATTGAAATAAATTAGTCAACAGTGCAGATAATTATTAAAAAAAATGTTTAAACAAATTTCAGCTTCCGAATCCTCTACTTAAAATTAGATTTTGCTTGATTCTAGGGTTTGAGGCTTATAAAATATAAAAATATGCGTTTTTCAAAGTGATAATTTTAAACAGCCATATCATCTTTAAAAATGATCGAAAAACATTTTTATTTTTTAAATTTCACAGAATTTTACAAGATTCAACAATTTCTTATAGAGCGTTATCAGTAATTGCTTAGAAAAATGTTGACTGCAATTTAAACATGTTTCTTTGTTTACTCAAAAATCACTAATGTTTAACCATATTGTTAGCATCAGGTGGGGTTGAAATTCGTAATATCTTAATATTTATTAGTTTTTCACCAATCGATTATGCAATATTTCCATTAATCAAACATCTGACACTATAACACTCTTTGCATAATTCTTTAGTGAAATTAGAACATATGTTTAAATGCCAGTCAAAAGTTTTTAAGCAATTACTGGTTGTGCTCTATAATATATTCTTAAAGTTCGTAAAATTCTGGAAAAATATTTTTAACAATAATAATAATAATAAACAAAGAATAAAAGGTTTTTCGATAAATTTTAAAGTATGACTGTTTAAAATTATCACTTAAAAATTGCAATTTTTTACACTTTGATATGTCATAATCCTTAGAATCAAGAAAAATCTAACTATAAGTTTTAAAAGCTGAAATCTAAAGCTTTTAAATGAATCAATGACTGATAAATATCTGCATTAGTGACAAATCTATATCAGTGTGAAGTAGTTAAGAGTTATAGTTTTGAAAAATTTTCTGGCAGTTGTTTAACTTGATATGAAATTTAATAATTATACAAACTTTTAAAGCGTTTTCGTTTAATTTTGAAATTTTCGTTTTAGATACAATATGAAATTTCAAAACTCAAATTTTATACACAATAAGAATAAATTAGTAGGTAATTCATTAATATTATTATGTAATTATTACATTTTATTATAAGTAGTCATTCCTAAATACGTTTAATTTATATTCATCTATGGAGATAAAGTTTAAAAGTTTTGTAGTATTTTTATATCCACTCTACGGATTATTTTTAAAAGGATTTATGAAATTAATATTCTGTATTTGCCATAATTAAAAGATGTGTTTTTGAGAGATTATCCATTTACTTCATTTTGTATAATTAAGTTACAAATATGTGGTTTAGTTTTGGACCTAGCGGCATATTTCTGATGTAGATGAAGACAGAACTATTTTTAAAAACGGATCCTTAGTGTACCTGTCAGAGTTTTTAGGTGGCAATGACACAACGCAAATACTCGGATCAAAGTGATTATTTATTTAAACAAAAGAACGAAAGCGAAGTTGCCTGAACGGTTTTACAAAGTGAACTGAAATGAACAAAGATATAATAATAAAAATGAAACAAAAGAGGGCGCTAGTGCGCCTGGTCCGAAGGTGGTGGTCGCATGGCGGCATAATTCACATTTCGCCAACACTTCCCCTCGAACGACAGCTTGTCCTTGAAGTCATCTTATCGAGGCAGAACACCTTACACCCGAAATCCCGCAGATAATGTACCATTGGGGTCTTGTTCCAGGATTCGAATGGAGTCTTCCCTTCCAGCTTCTTCGTGGGACATCTGTTTCTTAGGTAGTTTGTGGTGTTTGTTGCCTCTGCCCAGAAATTCGACGGCAATCCGGACTGCAGAAGCAAACATCGGGCAGCCTCGACGAGGGTCTGATTTTTTCGCTCGGCGACGCAGTTTTGCTCTGGAGTATACGGAATGGTGAGCCTGCGTTGGATTTCCTCGGATTTCAGGTACTCGTCGAATGCCCGGTTGATATATTCTCGTCCATTGTCGGATTGGAGATATTTTATCTTCGATCCGTGCATCTTTTCGGCGGCAACCATGTACTCCTGAAACGCTGACAAGGCCTCACTTTTCGCCTTCAGGAATTTGACCTCGGTCCACCTCGTACACTCGTCCGTGAACGTGATAACATACCTGGACTCGGCTTTTGACGCGACACGCATGGGTCCGCAAACATCTGTATGTACAAGTTCCAGCTTTCCGTAGTTTCGGTCGGATTTCTTTGAAAAAGGTTGACGGGTCATCTTTCCTCTCGCACACACGTCGCAGGTCAGGTCTTTGATTCTGTCATCCAGAACTACGTCACGGATGTGGCGGTTTTTTACCGCTGCCACAAGGTCGCGGAAGCTGACATGGCTCATCCGAAGATGCCAGAGTTGAGCCGATGCTCCTCCGTTTTCGACTTTCGAGGCGATGTTACATCCCTCAAAAGCGGTGTTCTCGACGAAATAGAGGTTGTTCCTACGTTTTGCGACTAGTCTGGTTTGCCTATTCTGATCGACAATTTCGGCCCTGTCCTTTTTAAAAACGACCGAATATCCGTGGTCCGTTTACTTGGCGACGGATAACAAATTGCTCCGGACATCCGGGACGTGCAAAGTATCCTTGAGGATAATATTGCACGAGCTTCTATCCAGTCTTATCGCCGCACAGGTGGCTCGTACATCCGCTGTCGAGGCACCACCGGTCCCCGATACTGGATGTTGCGATCTGACATGAATCGCGTTCTTTGATTGCCAGCACCGACACGTCTTCTGACTTACTCCTGTTGACTTTCGATCTGCAGTCTGCCGCCTTGAGACCTTTGATGCCACATTTTCCGCACTTGAAGGGGAAATGTCCCCTGTCCGTATGACTTTTGCCATTGGAGTTGTTCTTCGATTTGGTCCTGTCGTTTTTCTTCGGCGGCCATTTCGTTTAACGAACGTAGCGCCTTGGTCCGACGTCGACAAAGAGGTTGAGTTTCTCGCGTCATTCTCTTCAACTATCTTGAAACGAAGATTCTCAGGCGTTGGCAACTCGTCACGAGTTTCAATGGCGATCCTAAAATTTTCATAGCTGGGCGGCAGGCTGTACACCCAGCGTCGGTGAATCGTGGAGTGCACGTGCACTCAGCATAAGGCGTTTATGTTGGCAATGGCATCACTGACGCGAGAAACGAAATTGAAACGTTTCGCGGCCCGTTACCGCGCAATTTGAATGTTTGAATAAAAGAAGCTAAATTTACAAGAATACATTCATTAAATTTTTATTACTAAAAGATTTATTTAATAATTATATATAAATTTATATAATGTAATTGTTTGAAAATTTTAATTAAAAATTTATATAATATTTTATAAATTGAATTTATTTTTATCAATATTATATATATATTCAATGTTTTATTTTACCCTTTTTTTATAGTTCATTTTTCAAATAATTTGTTGATTGAAATTAACATTAAAACTATATGAAG
>JABFPM010000062.1:0-44647 GCA_022817325.1 Idris sp. 1 HC-2018
TGCGACATGCACACTGTTTTACTGCACACCGCCACGATATGTCACCGTTTTTCAATATACTCACTTGCCGATATTTAAAGTTATTTACAATTATGCACGGTTTGCCCTTATTTGTTTCAGTTTTTATAATTTCCATGATGATGAACTATTCATAAAAATTAAAGAACACGAGGCAATTGACTTGAAATCCCGCAACATAATTTATTTGTACATCAAACTATTCGTCAATATATAATTCAGTAAGAATTAATATAGATTATGTGATTATTTTACAAGGTTCGTTATTATAACTGTATGATAATTTTTTTAGTTTACTTATATATATACAGTGTTTATTTTAACATTATTGTGAGAATAATTTACATACAAATTATTTTGGCGTTTTTGATACATTTATTTTGGCGCATTTAATTTGTTTTCATTGGCGCTTTTGATTTATTTTTCTGACGCATTTGATCTATTTAGTTTGGCGCTTTCGATTGAAAAAAAAAGTCATTTTGGCGCTTTTGATAATCACCGTGTAAATCATATGTTGCTTGGGTAATCTGAACAAGAAGTGAATTTTTTTTTTTAATTTTATTAATTTATGATTATTAAATGTAATTAAATATTTATTGTATTTTTGAAAATGTGCTTTGTAAACGTGCTCACTCTGCATGTTTACAATAGAAAGATATAAAGTAACTATATTTTATCAGTTTATAAACCGATGTTTCCTAAGTGGCCCATCTTGCCCGGGCTTCCCCTAACAATTTACATAACATTTCGATTAATATTTCACATATTTCACGTAAAAATAATTCTTTTCAAAATAATTTTATTTCGATAGGGAGTAGAAAAAACCGAAGCAGAAGTAGAAAGAGAAAAAGTAGTAGAAGAAGTAGAAGCAGAAGAGGAAAAGGTAGAAATAATCGACATGTAGAATTTTCAGGAGAAGATTCTAGTGAAGAAATCAATCATGGAAAATTTGGCATTGTTAAAACCAAAACTCCTGAAAGAAGTAAAAGCACTGGATTTCCAATTTTAGATCTCTTTAGAAACCATTTCGCCAATCAAAATCCGCTTCCTGATCGAAATGTGATTAATAATAATAGCGAAGAAAGTAATGAAGGTATTTGAATAAATTCAATTTAAAAAAATCAGTAGAAATATTTTTTTGCACTAATAATAAATGATTTTTCAAAAGTTGTTCAGAACTTTTAAATTAAAAAAATTAAATTTAATATGATTAAATATAAAAAATTATTATTGTTAAATTGCTTCTTCATGTTATTTAATTTTATAATAGTTTTAAAATTAAATTGAGACAAGTTTGAATGAAATTTCATTTTTATGTAGAAACCAGATCAGCAGAATATCCAAGTTTATCCGGGATTGACTTGACTGAGCTAGATGATAACAAATAAATTATATGAATCATAATAGTGAAATGATGTGCAATATTAATGTTTTGTAAGTTTATAATAAAATGATTAAAAAAATGCTGTGTTAAAAAATTATTACGTAATCCAATGACATTAAAAATGCTATAAGGTTTGTAATTAAAATTTTTAATCACCCAAAACAAGACATTACAATACTTCACTTTAAATTTCAATTAGACTATCACGATAATAAAATTAAAAAAAATGCACGTTCACTCAAAACTGAAAATAGTTCATTTATCTTCAAAAAATTACTCTTTACTGTTAACATTCATTTTATCTAAAAATTCAATTTATATTATATAAAATATATTGATTGTAAAAATTAGCATAAAATGATTTATGTTTTTACAGTTTCAAATTCTTTAATTTTTTTCGCCAATCTTTCATTAATACCAGTCCTAGTAAAAAGTAAATCACAGTCTTTAAACTGCACTTTGGTTCGATCTTCTGTGGGCTTTTCCCGACTTTTGCAGCATCGTGTATCACACAAATTCATTTTGTACAGAAGCTGTATTCTAGATTCAGTTTGAATCGCATTCTCTTTCATTTCCGGTGAATTTTGGTTTTCAAAATCTCGCGAAGAAATAGTTTTTGAAATCCATTTATCTTTTTGCAAATTATTTCTTGACGTATTTAAGCTTACACTTGCGTGTGTTGGAACATGTGGTTTTGAAGTTTGAATTGAAACTGTGACACTGCTTGTAGTGGGAGGCTTACTCTTAACATTTTCAGTATCTATCTGGACAATTATTGAAAATAATTTTTTTTACAACTTTCAAAAATGTCTAATATAATTTTTATTATTTTAATATTCACCTTTATTTGCCTCAGTTTGTGAAGACATTAAATTTTTCCCCTTTTCAATAACTACCTTTATTTCTGGATAATCTTTGCCAATTTTTGATAAATATTGTTCAAAGCAACAGCTTGATTTTTCTTTTATTAAAGCGCAACACTGTTCAGCCGAGATTGCAGTATTTGTGCATGAATTTTTCTTCAAATTTGTTTTTCTGTCTGAAAAAAGTAAAAAGTTAAACTATTTTATTTCTTTTATTTTATGTATATAAAATATAATACAAAATAATTTTACCATCATTCGATTTTAGATTATTATTGTTGTGAAAAGCTGCGCAGTGTTGAAATATCTCTTTTCCTTGAGATTTTAATACTTTCTCCATGCACTCCAATATGAGTTTTATCGTCAGATCATGCAAATTCGAATCCTGAACATCAAAGTCTAACAAAAATAAAACGTTTGTTTCAATTTGATTGAAATTTATTTAAATAAAATTAATTTGCTTATACCTTTTTCTGAGGAACTTATATTACAAATATCGCAACACTTGATACATTTTATTTCATTATCTTTTGCGTTTGGACAATTGCATTTATTTCCAATAGTGAGAGAAGATAAACACACTGTTGGCAAAATTTCTTTTTCTCTGCAACAGCTAAATTTTTCTTATTAATAAATTTTAATCTAATAAAAAAATATTAGAAAAAAAAGTATTTATGTACATACCATATTTCTGTGTCATTTACTTTTTCTTTAGATTTTTTTTTCATCAAATCAGAACATTGGACTTTTTTAGAGCACATAATAACCTTTGCATTTTTTTCTTGATTTTTCGACTCAATTTCTATAGACTGATAACTATCAGTTTTATTGTCATTCATAATGATAATTTTTACTGGAGAATGAGCTTTTACCATTTTACAATCACATTTCTTGTCATGGTTAAGATATTTATCACTTAGAAATGAGATCTTATTATAAGTAGTACTTTTGGGATCTTCTAATCCTAAACCGAAATATTATTAATTTTAAAGAATACTACAGCGAAAAAAACATCATTTTATAAAATACTTAAATTAACTTAAATTTCTATTACCAAAATTTCTTCTGTATCGTAAACATGTGTCATCCATAATGAAGTTTGTAAATTTACTTTGATAATTAGTGTCGTACCGAGTACTATATAGGTAAGAAGGACAATTTCTGTCTGTTTCAGGGTATATTTTAGGACTATTTAGCCAGCTTTTATCAGAAGAATACTTGTTCCAACAAGTGGTACTACGTGGTACATATTTATAGTCCGATTCTAATTGATTAACGTTAGAATATTTCGTATAAGTTGGGCAGGGAACGATTTCTTTTTCTAATTTTTTGTTATCACTTCGAAAACACTGGCACATTAAATCACCAGTAATTTGTTTGGTTTCCGGTAAGTAACTTGAACGAGGAACTGTACATTCGCAATTTTTTTTTAAATTATAATTATTTTTGGACGAATGCATTTTTATAGGTATTTCAGACTTCTCCGAACAAGAATCTTGGGTTTCTGTAAGATTTTAAAAGTGTTTTTGAGATTCAAGTTTTAGATAGATTTAAAATTTACAAATTAAAATTACCTAAAGATTTACTATCACACAAACAAATCGTTTCTTCTTGAGGCTGACATGAATCACTTTCTTCGTCGGATTCACTGGATTTTGATCTAAGTTTAGCACAAGTGGAAGTTATACTTTCATTTGGAGAAATGCAGCAACTTTTTTTCTTTCTTTTTAACGATTTTCCAGAAACTTTCTTATTAATTGGTTTGTCGTGAAATTCGTTTGAGGGTATACAAACAGTGGTAGATTTTACTTTTTGACACAAATTTGACAATTTTTCAAACTTATTTGGAGTCATACAAAAATTGGTAGAATTGGCATCTTTACACAAATTTGCTAATGTTTCAAATTTATTTGGGGGTATACAGACAGTGGTCAAATTTTGTTGTTTGCACAAGCTTGACAGCTTTTCAAAATCGTCAGGAGGTACACAAACAGTAGATTTTACTTTGCTGAAACTATTTTTGTCAATTATCTGCAATACCATGCCTTTGAACAAATCATACCAGGGAACTTTGGATTTGTACGGTTTGTTGCATTTCAGACCACTAATTTCTTTCTCTTGTTCTCTAATGTATCTAAGAAATACACAAATTTATAGGTAACTATTACAAATTATTTTAATTTTAACTGAAAATTTAGATCTTACATTTTGCGAATATTACCAATGTGTTGAAGGCAAGCTTTTACAGTCAAACAATCGAGTTTAAGCTTCTTTACAATTGCATTTAGTGCTTCACTTTTTTTACTTTTATTTTGGTAATTTTCATGACAAGGGTTCCATAGACAAGGATGATTTCTGTATTCTATTAAAAATTTTAAAGTAGACTTTTCATTCCAGTTATATAACATGACTCAATTTATTTAATTTACTGTAACACATTTTGAAATTTTGTTTCATCAATTTGTATAATACAAATTCTAGATATCAATTTTGTATTGGTTAACGTCACACTTTTCATTTACAATTTTGACAGTTAAGTAAAAACATCTGAATATAAGCACATGAAGCTAAATATTTACAATTATTTAAAGTTGATTTAAGGTTGATTATCAATTCAAAACCCAAGTTATAGTTTTCAGAATCCTAATAAAAGAACGTAATTCGACAATTTAAAAAAATAAAGAATTGAAAGAATAAGAAAATGGACAAATGTTTATATTGATTTGATTTATTTATTTAATATTTGTTATTTACTTTTAAAAAAATTTTAGTGTATAAAAAACTGATTTCTTAACAAATATGAGCATTTTTCCTTAAAAAAATATTCAATGTCGTTGACAATAAATGGTAAAATTAATTTTTTCTTTCTACTAAATAACTTTGAGTTCTTTTCCAATTGACACGAATGCATCCACAGCTCGATCAATGTCTTCTATGGAATGAGCTGCGCTAAGCTGAACTCGAATTCTGGCCTTATCTTTAGGAACTACTGGATAACTGAAGCCGATGACATATATACCTTTGTCTAAAAATAAAGCTATTGTAATTTCTTTTTTTGTAACAAAAAAAACTTGTATAAAAAACGTTGTTTAAATATTAGCAAAACAATTTTTCTTTTAATGTCTAATAACTTTATATAATTCTAAAATTAATATTACCAAGCATTTTATCAGCAAAAGTTGAGGCCAGTTTAGCATCGCCCAACATAACCGGACAAATTGGGTGATTATCTCCATTAATAGTAAATCCTGAATCAGTCATTTTGCTTCTGAACCGTTTTGTATTTTCAATTATGCGGTCTAAAAATTCTGAGCTTCGAGTAATCATGTCGATTACCTGTCAATATCAAAATAAATATTGAATTAATGAATTATATTCATGATGAAATCATTATTTTCTAAAATTAGAATCTACTTGCTTTTCAAAACAGGAAAACAAGATTTTTTCCTTACTCTAATCTGTCTAAAGAATTTATAATTAATATACTTGCATGACTTCCGGTTGCTACCACTGGTGGAGGTAAAGAATTTGAAAATAAGTATGGCCTGCTGCGCTGACGAAGTAAATCTATGAGGCTTTTTTTGCTGGTTGTGTAACCACCTGCAGCACCTCCCAGGGCTTTTCCTAAAGTGGAATTGATGATATCGATTTTTCCTAACATACCGAAATGTTCTTCAGTTCCACTGTTAACCAAAAACCAATTTTATAATCAGTTTATTTGATAATTGTCATCAATTTGAAATAATTAATTTTGAAATGAAAAATATTGCTATAAATGTTGAAGATTTATTACAATTTTAAACTTATGAAATATAATTTAGAGATTAACCAACCGTCCAGATTTTCCAAAAAAGCCAGTCGCATGTGCATCATCGACAAATGTCAAAGCGTTATATTTTTTAGCAAGCGATACAATGTCAGGTAATGGGGCCACAGTACCATCCATTGAAAAAACTCCATCAGTTGCAATTAGTCTCAGTCTACAGGACATGCTTTCTTTTAATTTTTCTTCTAAATCACTCATACTTCTGTGTTTATATCTGAAAACAAACATTAATTATTAAATTTTAATGTTGATTTATTTTAAAAAACCGAGTAATTAGCAATAATGAACACAAAAAAATAACAAAACTAAAAACCAAACTAAAATTTAATAAAAAAAAAATAATTATTTAACTTATATCTAGGAATATGATTTTAAAATTTACACAATTTTAAGAGTGGAAAATAATTAAGATTATGATACCTAAATTTTTTTGCTTTACAAAGTCGTATTCCATCGATTATAGATGCATGATTCAATTCATCACTAAGGATAGCATCTTCTGGAGTTAAAAGTGTTTCAAAAACGCCGGCATTTGCATCGAAACAAGAAGCGTATAGGATAGTATCTTCTCGTTGATGAAAATTTGACAATTTATTTTCCAGTTCTTTGTGAATGTCTTGAGTTCCACAAATGAAACGCACTGAACTTAAACCTGCTCCATATTTATCTAAGGCATCTTTTGCAGCTTTAACCACTTCATTGTTATTCTGCAAAAATAATTAAGTAGTATATTTTATGATTAAATCGTAAATGTACAAAATATTGTAAACTTGTTACACTATATTTTTAATAAATAGCATATGTATTAATTATTATTATTATTATTTTTTTGAATTACCGATAATCCTAAGTAATTATTGGCACAAAAATTGAGAACTGTTTTTCCATTAACCAAGGAAATATTAGTATGCTGAGAAGAAGCTATAATTCTTTCACTTTTCCAGGTTCCTGCTTCTTTGATAGACTGTAGCTCCGGTTCCAGAACTGTCGACAGTGACGTAATACTTCTACCTTTGCCAAAAGATGCTGAAACTAAGTAAAAGTATGTTTTAATTATTTCTAAAGTATTCAAATACTTTCTAGAAATTTATAAACAAGTTTGTCAGTAAGTTTTATAATCTTATTTTTAATTTCTTTCGATGGTACTATTACTGCAACAATTTATAATTATACTGTTTTTGTAAAAAGTATTTTACATTTTTTTCTGTGTATAAGAATAAATTTTTGTTTAAAGTACCTTTAATTTCACATATATTGTAGAAAAATTATCTTAATTAACTTACTTTGTTTTAAAATATGATTCATTTCGAAATGTTTTGAGATAATCGATACACTGTCGACTATGACAATCAACAAAATAATAGTGCAATTTTCTCGAAAGTTGAGAAGTAGTCAAACCAGTTAGCATTTAGATAAAGTAGAAAGGGACGGAGATTTGAGACTAAATATTTCATCAATCATTCTGCAGACTTCTGATTTAGTCTTTGAAATAAATTTATAAATAAACTAGAAGATGAAATATTTTAAGTTTAATTACAAACTTAAAACAATCATGAACTAAATGAAATATAATAATATTTGTAATGTATTTCTAAAGCGTGTAACATGAAATTAGTTATTACGATGAATATTAAGCAGTGAATCTCATTTATACTTGACAAAATTCTAATCATAACACAAACACTAAAGGATATAAAAATAAAACAAATATCAAAATTTTCTACGGCAATTTAATGGTTCTTCTTCGCAAAATTAACATAATACAGACATTTATTGATACAAATTTATTTTCTATCTGTAACTAAAATCTAATATATTTAAAATAATATAAAATCTTTATTTATCATATACTTTATCTTAACATTATTATTATTTTTATTAATTTTTAATACTAATTATGTGTGCTTATAATAAAAATAATACTCATTTCTGTAGAAAGTGTAGTCATCACTGCAGAGAAAAAAAAAGATACCCAAATCTACTACTCTTAATTAAATATTTGTGAAGCAACTGCCCTTTTTTATACAACGAACATATGCATAGTGAACACAATGAAATAAATAAACAAAACGTAACGTGTCATGAAGCGCAATATTTGCAATGCAAAAAGCTAGGTATTAAAAGCACATATTTTTCAAACAAATATCCAAATTACATTTTTTTCAAGATACTGGTTTATTTGAAAATTATACATTTGAAACATATTTTACACAATTTTTTTTATTTTCTACATATTAGAATTCCTTACATAATGCCTACAATATCAACAGACATCTCGTAGAGAATGAATCTCCACGGTGAACTGAAAAATAAAGAGAGAGAGAGAGAGAGAGAGGTGTATCCAGTAGTAGAGAAAATAAATTAAAAAAACCTGTGTTTTTGTATTGACACTTGTTATTAAAATACGCCTTCTATGTACGGTTTGTTGAAAAGATCATTGTCCTCTGCAGCGCATGAAACGCCCCGAATGATACATTTTTCAATGCAACGTACAAAATCGTCGTTAATCCTTACAAGTTAATTGAATTATAAATATAAACACTCGGGGTTTCCCCAAAAAATCGTCTTCCCTGATCAAGTCTTCAATCTTTTCAAAAATGACGATAAAAGCTCAAAACAACCAATTTCAGCTCAATTTGACAATTTTAACAAACTTGTCTACACTTTTCTTTGAACTCAATCGACCTACGTTTTATAAAAATCATCGAATCGATTTTTTATTCGCATACAATAGAGCATTATTTTTGAAAAGTTGATTTGGGGTTGCGACATTTGTTTAAGTAGGAAATCCGCTCATCTAAGTCGGTAACAACAACTAGGGTGTGCCGAAGGGGTTGCTTCGCTGTGTCGGCTGCTGACTGGGCTGCTGGGTGGTTTGCACCGACGCCATCGTGGTAGGCGCGATAACGCGCGCATAAACCGCCGCTCCGGTGGTTTTCAATCCCGCAGGTGTCGGAATTACCTTCAATCCGTGCAGCGTTTTAATGTTAAGCAACTGACTTGGCAAGATAATCGGCTGCTGCAATTGCTGCTGCTGCTGAGAGCCAGCTTGCTTGCCCAGAACCACTCCGGCACTGGTGTTGACGCCCATGCTTACACCCTTGTTGCCGCTTGCCAAGACAATCGGCTTGCCAGCCAACTGCGCGGTCACCATGCGCACAGTCTGCTGGCCCGACTGAATCTGGCTCTGGCTCTGCTCTTGCGACTGCTGGGGTTGCTGCTGCTGCGAACTTACGATTATTTTCGGCTGAGTGCTTGAGGACGATTGGCCTTGGGATACAACCTAAAAAATTGAACAATTGCAGTCGACTGTTCTATTGTTGAGAAAACAAGTTAGACAAATAAAACGAACCTGGTATTGCGCTTGAATGACCTGCTTGCCCTGCCGGTTCAGCTGGTTCGAGTGACCAGCTGTGGCGATTTTCAGGCCCTTCTGTCCGATTAAATTTTCAACAGAAATCAACTGTCCTGTGTTGGCATTAGTCAGAACCTTCGCCAGTATCTGTTGCTGTTGATTCTGCTGGTTACGTGGCGACTGCTGTATCTGCACTGCTATGGGTTTGCCGCCAATCTGTGCAATGATTCGTTGCATTCCAGGGGTCTGGATTGTCTGTTGTTGCTGCTGAGTTGTGACCACGCGAGTTTGTTGTTGCTGTTGCTGGAATAAAATTGAGTATCGAATAAATGTAATCTCTGTAAAACTATTATATACTTCATTTTTAGAAATTAACGTAAGTTTCTTTTGAAAAGAAAGTATACCTTAATCTGTTGCTGCTGCTGAATTTGCTGAGTCTGGGTAGCAGATGGCGCTGAGGTCTGTTTGATGAAAATCGTTTGACTCTGCAGACCGTGCCCCGACAGCAACGACTTAATTTGACCCGAGCTCACAAGTTTTATTTGCGAGGCGAGCAGAGTCTTGCCAGGTAATACGTGCTGCTGCTGTTGGGGCTGAGTTTGCGACTGCTGTTGGCTCTGCTGTTGCTGTTTGATGTTTACACTTTGCAGAATACTCTTTCCAACTTGGCTTGCAATTAGAGACTGGGTCTGGCTTTGTGAAACCTGGGACTTTGTTGTTGGGAATATCGTCGCGATATTTGCACTGGACGTCGATACAGTTTGTGCTGAATGCAAAACCGAGTGACCAGTCAGACGAATGGTTTGCAGACCAGCAGATGTCGACACCTGAAAAAATTAATTTTATAAATGAAGAAAACTTTAATTCAAAATTTGTCTTCAGATGTACAAGACATACTTGAATTTGGTGATGTGGAAAGTGTTGCTGATTGGACTGCAGCAAACTCTGAGCAACGCTCGTTTTCACAACAGCCACTGGTTTCATGTTCACATTTCCGGTCAACTTTTTTAGCGATGGTGACGTCGATATATGCGTTTTTGTTTCAGGCTGCTGTACAATCAGTGGTTTCTCGTCGATAATTGTGCTCGGATTTGTCGCCAGACTTGTGCTGGTTGAACTTGTCGTGCAGATGGTTGGTGCACTGATTGGCGCCGAGGAAACGACGGTATTTGTAACGATTGTCGGAGACACTTGGGTGGGCTCTAAACTCACCGGCAATTCGGCAATAATCTTTTCTTCAGCTTTACGCTGCTCTTTCCTGAAAACAGAAAATAATCGTGAAATCAAAATTGTCTTTCAATTTTGTGAGAGTGACTCATGTCTTGAGATTGCATAGTTTTGACACATATTAACAGAAATCATTTTTACATAATATGATCAAGATTACTGATCAGTTTTTAACCGAGAACCGTCGAACAGTTAATTTGCTCTTGACAAAAAATCACAATTATTTTTAATTAGTTCTGCGAATAAAAATTTATAAAAAAAAATGTGTATATTCCACTCAAATTCATTGTACCTTGATATCACAGGAGGCGTTTGCACGACAACTTTCTTCTCCTTCTTTGGAGTTACTTCTTTATTTACACTGGACTGATTTTGCAGCTGATCTTTATTTGACGAGGGCTTTCCAGCAGATTGCAAATTTTTATTGCGCGAAGCACTGCTTGTGCTTTTCTTGTTTTTCGGCACTCCTTGAAGTTGTTGATGATACATTTCTGCAAACGAAATAACAATTTATTTATAAAATGTTGCTACAAACATTGTTGAGTTATTTTTTTTGTCAACCTACCGAATTCAGATTCCGACCGTGCGCGATGTAAATACAACCATTCTTTACGTTTTGGATAATATCGTACACAAGGATCGGCCTCATAGTGCAATCGATCTAAAGCACCAGAAACAACTGAATGTAAATTCCCATCTTTGTCGTTTTCAGTTTCTTCGAGTTCTTTGATATACTGAGAGTCCTTTAACAGCTGACAGATGTCAGCTCGAGTTCCCTCGCCATTTGGCAGTCGAGCTGTGGCGTCTCGTACAAGTGCCAAAATCGTCACAAAGTTTGGTCGGTCAGCGACCAAAAGTGAGTGGCCACGAGCCTTCGTCAAACCAGACCCTGCAAAAAGAGACAGCATTATCTTTCACTCTCAATTAATCTGGTTGCAATGAAAATTGCTGTATCACGCACCAACATTGTGTTGGTAAATGCCCTTAACCGGGCCAACAACCGAGGAATATCCGTGCATGCGATATGTAAAAGCTTTGTGCGGAGCTGCATAGCGCATACGCTCCTGGCGACGAAATTCCTCGCGTTCTTCCGGAGTCGAGGGGCGCACTTTCCAGTCCGTTGGATACAGAGCTCGAGGCGGCTCCCACTCGGCCAACGACGCTGCACTGTTGCTTTCAGGAACCACAGCAATAGTCTCGGTTGCCGGACTAGAATTGCTATTATTGCAACTGACAGTGTTGTTACACGAAGCTGTCTCGAGTATGATGTTGTTTTGCATCATCTGCTGGGACTGCTGGTGCTTCATTGAAACTGACGAATTTGAAGACGGCGCTTGAGCAGGCCCCAATGCATCCCTAAACGAGGGAGGTTTTATTAATATTTAATACAAATTAAAATTGAAGTTTTGCAATTCAAAAAAGAAATTTGTACTTGTGGAAAAGAAATTGAGAACAGAGCATGGAAAGCCGTGAATCGGAATCTCGGCCTGCACCAATCCAAGCGTAAATCCCGGAACCTTTGTTTTCTAAATAAGGAACAAATTCTTGCTCGCTATCCTGTTCATGGTCTTTGGCATAGGTTAATTCTCCGGCTAGAAAGCCAAGAGCTAACGGAACTAATGCTGGCCAGGATGTTGCCAATGCATACCTGTCAAAAATTATTGATTACAAACAATTTGAAGTTACATTTTCGGATTTAGTTTTCTGCTTGTAATTACCAGTCGTTGAGCGGGGAGATTGGATTTCCCTGCCACTGTGTAACTGCGTCTTTCATTTCTGCAGCATTCATGCGATATTCTCCTTTTGACATGAAAGCATCTCTCAGAAGTGAGAAGAAGCTTGCATGAGTTTCCTGCATGAGGTCGCCGTTTGTTAAGAAAACATCGTCAGTCACTGACAAGACTTCTTTTTCGGAAATACTTATCACATTGTCATCCTCGCATCTAATTGAATAATAAAAAAAAACATTTTTAAATTAATTTTAATAATACAAATTCTCTTCTTTTTACAAAATGTAATCAACTTTAGTATTTGTTTAAAATAATTTAAGTGTATATAAAAAACCATTGTCAATTTTTGTCTTTTAAAAGCAAACATTCGTTGTTCTTATTTCTCTTTTAGATGAAAACTTAGCATTTTGTATAAATTGTGTAACAAAGTTGATTTAAATTTCTCACTTGACTTCGTCAAGAATGTCCATTCCATCGTCTAATTGAATTGGAAGTTGCATCATATCAATCGCGTCTAAATCTAGTTCCTTCTTAATATGGTCAACCTCCTCTTCCATTTCCGTTTGTACGTCCTCATTTATCGTTATATTTTCGGTTTTAATTTCCGTTTCATAATCGACGTCTTCGATTTCTTGCTTGATTTCCGGTGGAGGGATCATTGCGGGTTTTCCACCTTTATGCGGAGCAGGACTCCTGTAATTTCAATTTATATTAAAAATAAAATACATTTTTCCACTATACCTTGTTATACAAATAAATAAGACTGACATTTTTATTTTAATGGGTGGCTGCTCATACATATCTGCAGGCTCTTTCTTTATATTACTTATGTTCATGAAATTTTTCTGCTCCTTGATCGGTAATAAGGAATGCTTATTGTCTTCAACATGCCCGAAATCTATTGTTTCGTTCTCGTGTTTTATATTAGAAACATTCATCTTTGGTAATGAAGGAGAACAAGTCGCCATGCTCGGTGGCTCAGTTTTTATCCGCTTTTTAGCCGGAGTCACCCGCACCGCTGGACTCGGAATTATTTTGTGCTTCTGTCCAACCTGGGCTCGGTGCGTGAGATCGGACAAACTAATTCCTTGAGTGTTAAGTTCAGGGTGATTCTAAACATGAAAATTACAATCATTAATTAAATTCATAAAATTCATCTCTTTTATTTTAGACTAAATAAAAAAGTGTGATTAAAAAGGCTAACATCACGCTGTATTTTCCGTCTTTTGTGTGCCACCAGCATAGCTCGATACGATTCGTCGGTGAACTCTCTACATTGTAACGATAAGCTGTGATCTGTTCGTTGTAAAGTGGAGAACACTGGCCGAATTGAACTGTCTTCTGTATCAGACGATATTCCTTTGAGGAAAGGTGACTGCATTGCAACAGCTGGACGTTTTTTCTTTTTCTGCTTAGCACTGGCGAGCTGATGTTGCGGATAATTTTCTTCATTCTCTGAAGTTGAGTCCGCGCCTAGTCTCACGTCTGCACCGAGCTCGGAATGCAGAGCGTTTAATTCTTCTAAGTAACGCATACGAGTTTTTTCTTCCACTGAAAATGATAAATGTTTTATTAATTTGTTGTGAAATCAAAAATTTAATTTAATTTTAAATTAAATTACCCAAAGCTGGTTTTGGTTTTCGCCAATGCAACTTTGATGGCGCTCTATGTGTGGGTTGACTGAAACCTTGCTTGTATGCATTTGACAGAAGACTTTCTCTGGACTTTATAAGCTGGCTCGCCAGCTCGTAAGATCTCTTTCGTTCTTCAAATATGTAACGCTTTTGCTGCGCTTTTTGCACAAGTTTACGCATTTTCTTAATGTCCGGACGAAAATGTCCGGCGGTGAGGTGGTTGTGGAAAGAATCCAAAGCAGATACGCCAAATCTATTCAAGTTTATTTCAATATAATTAATTTATATGTATATTTCTTTCGAGTTAAAAAAAATAATAGTCAAATAATATTAAAAAACAGTTAGTTTATAATGTATAAGTAGATTTAAGAATTTTTTGAATTGCACGTTTGTTTTGAAGTAAATATTAATAAATTTGATTTTTAACCTATGGTTCTCTCCACGGAAAAGCATTTTCAAAGTCTTTTCCATCTCAGCACTAACATCGCAACCCTTAGGGAATTTTGGCAGAAGACCATACAAAGATTCTCTTTGAATATCCGTGAGACAATCATGCCAGATACGTGGATAGTCCATGAGTTCTTTAAATATTGAAGGATGCTCGCAAAGATCCTGGGGTAGTTTCACTTTTACACCTGCTGCCGAGCATGTTTCCCACCTCTGAAGGAATATTAACGAATAATAATTAAAATATACATTTTTGTACCTAAAAATATTATTCAAATTTTTGCTCTGAAGAACATACCACTATGTCATTTTCTTGTTTAATTGCGTTTTGTGAATTAAGATTATCCTCTTCTTCTTCTTCAACAGAGCTGTGAGATGAGGAGCCAGTGCTACCATTTTCATCCCCACTATCGTCTCCACTTTCTGAAGACGAACTGCTTCCACTACTATTGCTGCTGCTGATGCTGCCAGAATTCTGGGACATGTCATCATCCTCATCCTCTTCCGCCCCAGAATCACCATTAGCTGAACACTCGTCTAACTTTAATTTGAAAATTATAAATTGTTGATATTTTATTTTCATTTGTACAAATTCATATTAAAAATATAATTTTATGAAGATGGAATTTTTCTACTTTATAATCTTGATTTGACGAAACAATTTATAAAAGTAAATGTTAACGAAATTTCCAATTAGTTTGTAAGATTCGTTCATAATGTTAGTTTAGACCAATAAAATTGAAATTTAGAAATAAACAAATAAACTTTAAATCTGATTATTATTTCAAAAAATAAATATTTTTATTTTTTTAGATGATGTTTGATTTGATTTTAGTTTATTAAATATTATTATAATTTTTTTATTCGTTAAAGAGTAAACCATATTATCATGCACGAATTTCATATGTAATTTGATTAAAAGTAAACAATAAACAATTGATAAAAAATAAAAGTTATACAAACAACGAAAAATAAAACTGAAACAACAAAAAACTGAAATTAGAATTTAATATATACACTTTCGTGTAATTTTGTACATTGTGAATTGATAACAAAATACCATCTCGTTTTTCAGCTCACTGTCAGTTTATCAAAACCGACTTGTCAGCAATTTAAGCAACACTTGTCAATTAATTTCAATTTAAATGTTTCACAGTGAATCATAAAAAGAGCAAACATAACAATAGCCACACCAAAATACACATCCATAAAAACAAAACTAACAAAAAAAAACTAAAAGTCCATAAAACAACATAAACAAAAGAAATCTAAAAAAGGAACAATCAATCCCAATTAATAACCAACAAAAAAGTGCTCTTTTTTATTTTGCATATAAAACATCATAATTATCAAACAAATCGCGTCCTGTCAATCAAATTGACAAAAGAAGAATAATAGCCCTTTTAAAAGTACAATGACACTTGTTACAAATTTGTACAACGCACTGCAAAATTTTTTTTCGAAAAAATAAATAAAAAAAAGCTAATCAGTCAGGCGACTTAAAAATAAGGAACTGTCAATTAGCGGGTGAATGTAAACAAACAGAAAAATGAGTCTCGAGGTTGTGGATGGGTTTGTGGTGTTTTCGTGGTCCGCCCGACGACAAAAACAAACTAACCTCCATTGCGCTCGGGAGCACACTCGACGCAATTGTTGGGAGCGTTATTATTACGGGACGAAAGCAGCCACACAGCTCGCTGGCGAAACACCGCGTGAAAGTTTTAACGTCAGGCTAAGTTAAGTCTGCGTGAGGGTTGACTCGCGACGACGGCTCGTACGCGACGACAACTGTGCTGCTTTATCGATCCCACGCGACATTAGGTAATCTCCGCGTACGCCCGAGCTCGAGCCATCACATTTGCGTCGCTCGAAGCCCGTGAATTTTCAGTCATGTCGCTTGCAGAAGCCTGCGCCAGTTTCTCCATTTACCATTTGTATGTTGTTTCCGTGTTAAGCGGACAATTTCAGGGCACAGAATTGGACAGAATTCGAATCCAACTGTCGGATTGGTCGACACACCTTTTGCGCGCGTAATTTTAATTTTCAAAAAAAAAAAAAATGCAGTCAACTGTAAAAATATGACATATAAATAAAGGCAATAAAGAAAAACGAGTTTTTGATTTTCCAATTTTGAATTTTACCCCATAAAAAACATTAAACGTAACATGAAAATTGAATAGAAAGATTGACTTTTTAGGTTAGGTTTCATGAAACAAAGTTGTGAGTTGAATAATGAAAATTTTAATTGAATGTATGTTGTTTTTTTTTGTTTACATGATTGATATTTTTGTTGGGAAAAATGATTTTATATTTTTTTATAACCTCATTGGCACAGGTAAATGGTTTTTCTTCATGTGAACCGGGCTTAAGTAATTCAATTATCAAATTGTCCACGAAACAGGCAGAATTAGTGTGGCTGTTTTATCCACGTCTGTGCACGCAGTGATTAACTGAACTGGATTTTCGTTAGTTTTGTTTAATTTTTGTAACAAGGTCGCCGAATTATGTGGCTGGAGGAATGCGACGGTTTCGCGGAGCTGTGTCGCGGTTATTTGCCGTACTATCTGCTCATAGTTTTGCCGATATTTATAATCATTGCTCCGGCTAATCCGGTCGCTGCAGCACACGAATTTCCTGTGTTTCGTATGCAGCAGTATGATCTCCACGGGGTTCCTCACGGTACCTTTTTGACAACTTAAACAATTTCTTTATAATTTACATTACCTCAAAATCAAATTTATTCAGAGTCAAAATTATATTTCATAAATAATAGTCCTTTTTTATTGCTAAAAAAATTATGTTTTCTTTTTTTTGAATGAAAAAATTAAAGCAAGTTCTTGAAATCTTACTTTTATATTGAATCTCGGTTTTAAACTAATATTTTAGTAGTTGATGTGTTTCGATGATTTCATTAATTTAATTATTTTCGTTAATAGGATGCCGAAGTGCTCCAATTTCTTTGGAAGCAAGATCACTGACAGGATGGAGCACATCCAGACATTGTGTGGTAACGAGTGCACTCAGTTTGACCTCAGAAACATTTCAGGCAATTCGACAAAAAGCTGGAGCTTTGATTATTGTGCTACCAGAAAATATGAATTCTCTTTCTGAAAAAGACAGAAAGGTAGTTATGAGACCAAAATATAAGTCTCAATTTTTGAATAGTTCAAAATTACAAAACTTGATTTCAATCAGCCAATATTTTACTTCAATTAAATTTAATTATGTTAATTTTAATCTAATACTAATTTAATTTCGAAATTGAAATTCTTTGACTTGACTTCAGCATATAATGGAATTAGAGGAATCAGTGCTGGATGGTCCAGAAACTCCGATTCCTGTATATTTTGCAAAATGGAAACCAGACTTACAGGTATAAAACGTAAATTAATTTAACACAAAATCATTTTTTTTGACAAAGTAATTAGACAACTTTTTAGAAAACAGATTACGTAGAAAATTATCTTTCTTTGTTATAAAATTTCAATTTAATGTATATTTTATCTCCATCAAAATGTCAAAAAACACTTATCCAAATTTTAAATGAATACAGGTAATTTTAGATGACGTAGCACACGGCTTTATAACCGACGAAAAAGCAGGCACTGCGGCAGAAGCAATGTTGAATTCGATTTCCGCCAGTGGCTATCAAGTAGTCGTAAATACTGGCCAAGCTCAAATCAGAAATGATGTAAAAGTTAGCACGCTGCAGGGAAAATTAACTGGCACTGGTTCAGAAGAAAAGATGCCGACAATTGCCATTGTTGCACATTACGACAGCTCTGGAATCGCTACGGTTAATAAGTTTGCATTTATTTCGAAATTACTTTTCAATTATTATTCTGAGGACTAAATAAAACTAATTTTAGGATTTATCCATGGGAACTGAAAGCAATGCTTCCGGAGTGTCAATGTTACTCGAACTGGCAAGAGTGTTTTCGATTTTGTACTCTATGGCGAAATCTAGGCCGCGGTATAATCTTGTTTTTCTGGCGACCGGAGCTGGAAAATTAAATTATCAAGGCAGTAAGAAGTGGTTAGAAGATCAATTAGATGGCCTTGAAGGATCCATCATTCAAGTAATTTCATTTACGAATCAATTTAGATTTATCTTTTAATTATTCTTTTCTTATATTAAATCAAAATTTGTTTCTTGTAATACTTTTTTAGGATGCATCGTACGTTATTTGTTTGGATTCCGTGTCAGCTTCTGACAATCTTTATGTTCACGTATCGAAACCACCAAAAGACACTTCATTTGGAGGAATTTTCTATCGCGAACTGAAATCGGTTGCAGATAGTCTGGAGTATACAAATGTCGAGGGAATTCACAAGAAAATTAATCTGGCTGACGAAATGTTGGCTTGGGAGCATGAGAGATTTAGTATTAGAAGACTGCCTGCTGCGACATTGTCTTCTCTGAGAAGCCATGAGGATCCTCTGAGAAGTAGCATTCTGGACACTCTGCAAGACGGTCAAATCGATAGACTCACCAGACACACGATAGTTGTCGCAGAAGCCTTAGCACGACAGATATACAATTTAAGTTCTAGTCAAATCTTCGCTGATCCATTGGTAAAGCCTGAAAGATAAAAATATGTTTTATAATATCTTAAAACATAATAATGTTACGTAATATTAATTTGTTTTCAGTCGATTTCGAAGGACTCGTTATCTCTTTGGTTGAATTATTTGTCTTCTCAATCACGAGCAGCTCCGCTTTTGGCTGAAAAACAAAGTCCACTAGTCAATACTATTAAAGAAGCTATGCAGCGATATTTGGGGGAGGTCAAAGTTACTTTACATACTCCTGATAAAAGAGATCCAGAATTTGTATTTTATGATATTACTAGTGCAAAGCTTAATGTATACAGGTAAAAAAAATTCACAATGAATTATATTTTATTATACTTGAAATTAAAAAAAAGTATTTTTCTAATTGTTTTATTTTTATGTTTCAGCGTGAAACCAGCAGTGTTTGATCTCTTTCTAACTATAGCAATACTCATGTACTTAGGCGTGGTTTATCTCATAGTTTATAATTTTCCAAGAGCTTATTCTCTGACCACAAGACTGTTTGCCAAAAGCAAAGTAGCCTAAAACAATTTTATAAAGCATGTGAAATATTTAGGCTTCAAACCATACATTCATTTTTATCTCATTTCATTTTTATCCTTTCCATGAAAGTAAAAATAATGCATTTCTTGTTGAAATAAGAAATTTAATAAAACTCACTCTATATAATAAATTAGGTACAAATATTAGTAGTTTATCAAAAGGTACTTTGTTCTAAAAGAATAGAATTTATATACAATTTGTATACTTGTTTTTTAAAATAATTTTTAAATTAAAAATTTGCTATTAAAATCAATTTCATACACTTCACTTACAATTTTGCTCCTTCACTTGTTATAAAGGTCATTTTATTTTAAACTATAAGTTTTTTGAGATTCGAGGGAACGAAGTAAAATGAGAATACGATAACGACGTGTGACGTCTTTACGTGATATATGTAAATTTGCGAAGTTAATTCGCTCTCAATGTAAACAACTTTCCAACAATGGTCTGCCATACATTAAGATTACATAACAATTTTTATTACGAGCTTTATAAAAACTATAAATAAATACATGAACAATAATATATACAACAAATAATAATAATGAGTAAAGAGAATTTTTAAAACAATTTTAATGAGGTTTTGTGGTTGATAGAGTGTTTGATTGCCAAATATTAAACATATTGTTGGAAGATTGTAAGCAATAATTATTTGTACATGTGTATATCTAAGAATAAACTTGTGAATACGGAAATAGAGAATCATAGTTTATCTATAAACAAACTTGTACATTATGCAAAGTTATTTTATAGAATCTTATGCCATATAATTTGAATGTTCCACTCAAATTAAGTCGACATAATACTGTACATTATAAAGTTTCCCTTTTTGTTATCAACTGTTTTTCTTTGTTATTATTTTTGTTTCATCTTACTATCATCATTTATTGTAAAAATGTATAAACAATGAAATAAAAAATAAAAAACTCTATGTTAAAAAATCAACTTTGTTACTGTTTAAAACTAAGAAAACTGGTTTTGAATGTAATAAAATTGAAAACACGCTTGTTATTTTTATTTTTTATTATAAACGATGCTATATTTACAGATGTTTTACAACATTCATGGAATACAAAATGCAACGACTGTGATTTATGCTTCTAATAATATTAAAATCTTACAATATAAATAAAAACTTACATACAGCGAGTCATTAAATTATTTATTGTATAATACAGTCTACTTGTGTTCGTCGATTGGGTAAAAAAATGTTACTTTTTTTTCTTTAAAAAAAAAAAAAAAGAAAAACTGACGAACTGAACGTTCTGAGCGGCACAAGGCCGCCGCGTCTTTGGTTTCTTGTGTAAAAATTCTGTTGTGCATTTTGATATTTTACTATATGTCCGATAAATTAATTTCGTTCTCTGTTCAGTTAAAAATTACATAAACGAAATTGAGTTTAGACGACGTTTCATTTCGATTTAGCAGTTTGTTGAGATATCTTCGATAATTTTGATGAGGTTCTTAACTCCAATAAGATAACCATCCTCGTGATTGCCGACCTTCCATTTGACGTCGTGTTTGAGTTTGATTTGCGGTGGCACCGGTAACGTCTTTGCGAAGTCAATTAGCCAGATGTTGGCATCTTTAGCGTCATGCACGAATAACAAACTCGAACCGATGATCTCGTGGCTTTCGAAGAATGGCGATGATAATAACGTCGCCTTTATCGCTTTCAATCGTTGCAAATATCTAGGAATTGCGTGTGGGTATCCATGAAAAAATTCTCGCAAGGTTGCTGTCACCTGTAAATTTGGAGCAAAACATTCGTTAATAAATTATTTGTGATTTCCTTATTTCTTTCTAATATATAATTATAAATTTTGATAAACATTTTATCAAAATTTGCGAAATTAACAGGTCAAAGATTTTATAATTTAGAATTGATTTAAACATTATGAGTTATATAAAGTTACCTGTTCCCGAGACCTTGTCGTTTTGAAATCTTTGGATGAGCCTCCAGCTGCAGTCTTCATGCCTTCTATGCGGAAACCTAAAGTTGCTGTACTTGATATCGTTTCTCTCCAAACCATGTACCTCGGTTTCGTTACGCCTTTTAAATTACGTTCTTCTGGTGTCGGCGCAGATGGATCAACTTGAATCATCTTTTCATACATGTCTTTTCTTAACTACAAATTAGAATCATCTTTTTAATTAATTTTTTAACGAGTTACAAAAAAAATAAATAAAAAAAGATATCATTATAAAAAATTATGTAAAAAAAGGATTTTATTGTATGAAAATATTTATAAAAGTTTGAAAGAAAAAATTAAAATAAAATTGTAAAATGAAACAGCACAAAAGAAAAACAGGACCGATTTAGATCTTTTATATTTTCTCTACGAATTATCGTGCGATGGCTCAAAGATACGTATCATTGAAATGTGCGTCATCGTTTGAGTGTCCTATCGAATAGAATGTCAAAATATTACAGAGTGCCTTTGCGTCAATATTAATCTTTGAAATAAGACGTTATATATTTTTTGGCTGTTTACAAGCATTTTCCATGTTTTTTATAATTAATTTGTAAAAAAAAGTTTCACGATTTATTGTGGATTTTTTTTTAACAAGCAATTAAATTATTTATTTTTATTTAAAATTAAATTTACCTTTGGCCTTTCTTTTGCTTTAGCCAATTCGGGTTCCAGGTAAGTGCGTACCCCTATTTTGCAGTCCATAACGCAAGGCTCATTAAAGTCACATAATAAATCTTGAAGTTCTAAATAGGGAACAAGTGTTCCTCCGGTTTTTTCAGATCTGTCGTTCTCATCCTCCAATTCCAACTTGCCTCCTTCATACTCGCGTATTTGTCGAACTCCTCGAAATTCAGGAATATAAGGTCGCAAAACATCTTTCATGAGGAGTTCGAAGCAGGCTAATTCTTGTGGGCACAGTCTTTTTAAAATGGTTCCGGGTGTCGGGCCTGCTTGGAAATTTCCTTGGTGCCCGGCAAGTTGGACCTAAAACAATTTAACAATTAATTCATTTTCTGTTACATACTTTTATTAATGATCAGAAACAAAAATAACTAAAATTGTAAAAAACCAATTTTTTAAAAAAATTAATAAAAATATAAATGCACAGTAAGACCATACAAATTTTGAATTAATTAACAAGTCAGGTGTTTTAGATGTAGAAGGGGCAGCGTAATAATCCATTTTTTGTGGGTTGGAGAGACCAGAGGAAATGACAAAAATGAGACAAATTTAACTGTTTTGTTTGTATTTAAATTCATTATCAAATACTATTTTGTTTTGCTTAGATGATTTAGAATCTCTGTTATGATTTTCTTTGCGCGAATGATTGTTATGATTAATGAGTTGCAATAGATAAAATGACTGTAAAGCGATTTTCACAAAACTTTTTTTATGAAAATTTTGTACTCTGATTTATAGTTAATATAATAATAAAATGACTGTAAATTATATTTTAGACAATATCTATTGAGTTTTTCAGATTTATAGCCAAAATGGCCTTGTATTTAACTTAGTAAAATTAGAATTAGGAAAATGTATAAATACACTAAACCTTAACTGTAATTGAAGAAAATGTACACTGACAAAAAATTTCGTACTGTATCCAAGTATATAATATACTTGCAAAAATATGCTTGACTCAAGTATATATTCACTTGAAATAAGTCAATAATACTTGATTCAATTATACGATATAATTCAATACGAATAATCATATTTTTCACTTCATTCAAGTATATTTCACTTGATTCCAGGTTCCTGTTGTTTTCAGTGTATTAATTTAATAAATGAGTACTTTACATTTTTAATCAACAGTGTATAATAGAGCAAAAACACACTACGTTATTTTAAATTTAATGTTAATTAAAAAATATATATCAATTAAATGGAATGAACATAAATGTTTGAATAAAAATTTGTTAAATACTAACCCATGGATAACGTTGTTTTTTGTACGTTTGAAAAAATGGTGTCCAGTGGACTATATTTCTTAATTTCCTCCATCCGGAAGTCTGAAATCAGAACAAACTAATATAAATACATTTTATTTTAAGTTTATGATTCAAAAGAATAAGTAATAAATTACAAAACGACTCGAAAGGCACAAAGTAATATCATATTTAGAAACAATAAATTTATTGATAATAAATTTGTATGAAAAAGCGACTCACTTGATTTATTTAGAAAATAAATCAAGTCAATTTCTATGACTAATAAATAATAATAATCCCAATATCTACAACAATATATTCATTATTATCATTTTGAAAAACTATTTCTTTGTTATTTGTATTAATAAATATTAATATTACGGTCACAAATAATTTTCTAACCAGAGCATTTTAATGAGATATAACGATTTAAAAAAGAACAAAACACACGCAATTATTGAACTTCGACAACGCGCATAACTCGCCTAATTAATTACAATCTCATTCTTTCATCTTCTCTGCGTCTGTTCTACTTGAGCTTAATCACTTTATCCTATCTTATTGTACATATTAATCATTTATTATTAATAACTAATAAATTAATAAATTACATTTTCACTCTATAAAATACACATTATAGTAACTTTTTGACTTTTAAATTTTTATTTCCAGCAACTTCAATTAATAAATAATTTTTATTCAATAAAAATGTGTTAATTTTTTATCTGATTTTATATACATAATTGTTAATTAAAATAAAATATTACAAAAAATCCTAAGAGTAAAAACAATTTTCATTTAATCACTTCGTTAAGAACATTTCTTTTTTGGGACCAAGTGGTACGACAAAAATTGAAGGAATTTTTGTTACTCTTGTTGTAAATTGCTCCGATTAAGTTGCGACACGATATTTATTTTATATTCAATGAAATTCTCATTGTGGTTTCATAATAAAAGTTATAAATATAAATACATGAAAACTCTTTCCGAATATTGATAAGCTGTGACACAAATTTTAATTGCATGTATGATAAATTTGACGAGACTGTATTTTTCAGCAAAAATGAATTTAGACTTGCTTAATGAACACACCTTTTTGATTATAATTATTGTTTAAAAAAAGATTCAGAGTTAATGAATTATTAACAAACTTTGATCTGTAACATTCAATTTTACCAGAATTTATTGTGCTCCTTTTTTTTGTCTTTAGATATATAATAGCTCTAATTAATCAATCTGAATAATTGTTGACTTTCTCCCTGACAATTTACCTTCGAAGGAACACGATTTCGCTCAATTAAAGCAGTTTTCGCCGGCGGATCAGAATCCCATTCGGAACTTAAATCATCGCCACTTGTTGCGCCGCCCCATTCGATATTTAGATTTGACTGGGGCACCTCGAGCAGCTGCAAATACTGCTTGTAACCGGAGCAGTTGCAATTTTCAAGCAGCTCGTCGTTGATGATTAATTTTTTCTGCGGCTGATTTTCGTCGTTGCTGCAAAAGTCCCAAAAGTTGAGACTCGAGGGTGACGGGCTGCGGGACGAGGACGAGGAGCGGCCGCCGTACGTGTTGATTGACAAACGTCGAGAGTTGCGCCGCACCCGGGAACGTCCGACTCTTTTTTGACGCTTCTTTTCGCAGTCCTCGTCGCAGATATTGCATATCTCGGTGAAACTCGGTCTTGTACAGACTATTTTTGGTATCACTCGTTCACAAGTTTCTTGCATTTTGTCAAACTATCACCTTTTGTAATAATGAGAGAGAGAATTCCAATTAATTAATTTCTCAGTGTACACCTTTTTTCTTTCAAAGTGAAGTTGTTCTTTTTATATAAATATTTATTTGTTGTATATATAATTGGATAATGATATTACATTTGTTTTTTGGTGAATCTACTTTGGTTTTTATCTTTTGTCAATTTTGATTGTATATGATTGCAACTTTTTATTTGCGAGTTAATCGAGTTAAAATATTTAATTAATAATTAGAGAAAGAAAACAAAAAAGTTTAAAGTAGTTAATTAAATTATTAATTATCCATACTTTGGAAGTTTTAATGGTAAAAATTTTTTGTGTTTGATAAATGATCTTTTTATTTTGTTTCGTAACACAGTTTTATTATCAATCTAAGTATGATTTCTGAGTTGCCATTGCAAAAGCAATCTGCAACGGAATTTGTATTGTCAAGTTGTTGCTTCGGTAAAAAGCTTTTAAGTGGCCTGCACGTGATTTCTATTCGTTCGTTTGAATTTCTTTGCAAAATTTGAAATGAAAATCAACGTCGAGACCGGGTTACAGACATACTGTGATATTTTTGGACATCAATGAATCGCTCTTTTTTTCTATTCATTTGTTATGTTAATTCAGACTTTCTTTCAATAACACTCTTTGACTGGAAAAAAAGTATTATTATTTTTTTTTAAACAAAAATTTCACCTCGCCATTTTCAGAGAACTGATAAAATTATTCGAACTTTCCAGTAAAACAGGAAATTTATTAAAAATTATTTGTAATTTTGAATTAATGATCGCCTGAATAAATTTTCAGCTCAATTATTATAACGTGAAAAACCAAGACAAAAATTGTTACAACTGGTTATTTAATTGACGTTTTCTTATAAAGTTGCATTAATTATATGAAATATAATGTTGTGTGTATCCGAAGAAAAAAAAGATTGAAATAAAGGAACAGATGTTATTTTCATTAAAAATTAACATTTATCTTATTAGAAGAAACTGTCAATCAATAAGAAATGATGTTGAAATTAAATTTGATCGATTTCATTTTGACAATTCAGGTGTTATTTTTTTATTATACTGTACGTGATAATCATTTTGATACCGGCTTCGGTATGACGTGAGTCATTCCTGAATTTAAACTCGGTCTTTTTCTTAATGACTGCGTAGGGCAATGTTTTGTTTTATTGTAATTCCATTTACGCACGCACTTTTTGTCATAAAAATTATTGAACTCGTATTTAAACATCCAATTTATATTGTGACGCGTGAAATCTGTTAAATTTTGGGCTTACAACTTTCAATTATAATTTATTTATTAACATAATGAGAAACATTTTTTTGCCGTTCCACTTTAATTAAATTTAATAAAAATCATTTCGTTTTTAATCATAAAAAAGAACACCTACAAAATAGAATTTACATATTTTCTTGTGACATTGATACTTTATTTCTGGAGGACGTTTTTTGAAGCAATTTATTCTTTAGATAAAGTTGACATTATTTTTATTATTCCGTATGATTACACTAAATTTACATCAAATAAATTGTGTAATACAATTTTGTATCAACTTTACTTTACTAAAATTGTTGTTAATTTTATATTATTAAATAAAAAATAAAGTCATTTGAAAAAAAATCAATAGTCAGTGTTATTTTGTTCACTGTTACCATTTCCTTTTACATTTTATTATCTTATGTTACTTTCTGAATATTTATAAGACTGTTTCAAGTCTATCAGAAAAGTTGCCAATTTTTTTGTACTTTCTGAACAAACATTACTTTTTGTAATTTGTCTTCTTTCAATTTTAACGTGTAACAGTTATATATAACAATAAATCGTTGCTATTATTTCATATTCAAAGTTCAACTTTTATCGTTTAATAACTGTATTTTTAATAACTGTTTAATAACTGAATTTGCACGATAATAATTTTACGAAAATCAAAACTGTTCCACAGTAGTCGAAAAAAAAGAAAAAATAAATCATTAAAAATTTCATACAAATCCTTCTAACGCAATTTTTCAAAATTTAAATCATTTAGCGAAGTTATCACACGTGTTGCATATAAAATTATGTAATTGCTTATTAATGTTCCAAACACAAACTTCTGCAAAACGATCGGAAATTTCAGATAAAAGAAAAACTTAACCATAAAAATGTAATATCATTTTTTAAAATATGAATTAAAAACTATCTCGAATTGTATGAAATAATTATTTCTAAATTTGAAAAACAACACTTCACTTTGTCAGTAATCTAGTTGAGTACATAAAGCGGTCAATAAATGAGATTAGATTTTCAGCACAAACCTTTTTGCACAATTAAATGGAAACTAAAATTTTTGTCGCGCACTTTTAAATTCAAAAAAGGTACTAAAATATGTTCTTCCACAGTCACAAGGCCGGTTGCTGACTTGACGTTTTATTGATAGTTATTGCCGAGGTCGAAGATCAGTTGCATTTTTTAATTGACGAACAAAACGTTTTTCTAATGATCGAACTTCGCGGTATGGTTCGCGCGATTGAACCGAGCGCTTCGCTACGACTGATCGTCCACCCACGTATGCAGCACTTCTTTCTTCGCGCGCGACGGCGAAAAGCGCGTGTGCTACTTTTGTGATGCTGCACAAGTCGTCGCGCCAGCCGACTTTCGACTTTTCATCCGCAAAAGCTCCAATCAGGATTAAGACCTCGCTCGCGACAATCAAAATCCCATCCACGTACGGTACTGTCCCTCCACGCTTCTCATTTACGCAAATTTGACGTTCAATTACGTTTGTAAACATCTCAGATTAGATCATTTGACGATCCGGATTTTTTCTTTCGGAATTAAGAAAACCCCAAAATCAATTAATGTGATTGTTTCTTCATTTGAAAATATTTTAATTGTATTCTGAGAATGTTTAACACAAATTTGTTAGTAATAAATTGTTCAATCAGAATTCAACTAAAATATGATGTTTTGAAAGGAAATTAAAGTTAAATAATTATTAAAGTGAAAAATAAGGAAAAAATAAGATAATTTTACATTATTTTAAAATGAGATTTTTTATAGTTTTGGTAAACATTTTTCTAAACAAATTTAAACAAAAAGTTAAGATAACTGGATGAAAATTTAAAAACTCTGAATTGATAAAACGACAAATTATTTAATTTTTCAATAAACATTTAATTTTGTCATTCTTAGTTTAAAAATATAATTTTTTAACATTTACAGAATTCAATTCAGTGCAAAAATTAAAAAGTAAAAGTTAAAGTAAAACATACGCAAAAAATTCTTTTACTTTTTTAAAGTCATTTCTGAGTTTCAAGCCACTTTAAAAGACATGAAAAAAGCAATATTACTTATGAATAATTAAATCTTTGTGTCACATATATTCCTTTCAATAAATATATTCATTTTTTTAACCATAACTAATTTAAATAAAAATAACTTGCAAATATTTATTATAATTCAATAAATTCTTATAATTTGAATGTCCATACAAAATTACCGGATAAAGAAATTATAATACAAATAAAATGTCATGACTAATCCCAGTTCATTTCCCATTCCCGCCATATCTATCTTCGATAAATAGCCAATTCGACGCAAAAGTATGCACAGACTTGTAAATGAAGTTACGCATCGGCTGTCACAAACACAGAGTCATTTCATTCGATTTCAATCAAATCAATCTTCCAGGGAACGGACGAGAGTTTCCAATAAAATTGCGTTCTTTTCCCGCACCGCGATGACGTTTCGCGTGGCGCCGAACCTCACACCAGCTGAGTTCAAATCGTCTCCAATATTCATTCAATTTCGAAGCTCGTGACACCGATTACATAAACTTGGACTTGCTGATTATTCAACGTTATCGACTGTCGTTTCACGATAACTCGTTTTCTTCGACACTTTTCTATTCATTCCTTTTCTAGATCTTGCAATAAAACAATCTCTTTTTACTGACACAACAAAAGTTTTCTGCAAAAAACATTAAAGAAAACTTTTGATTTTATGTTATCTTTTAAAGTTTTGATGATAAACTGCTTTTATTAAAAAGTTTCCTGCTACTGCACAGGTGGAATTGAAAAAATGGAGCTACGTTACATGATTGTGAATCAGTGAACGATCTCATGTGATACAATTTACTGGTGTTAAACAATTTACGGTACTTATTTCATCATCACCAAAGATGAAGATCATTTTTTTAATTCGTACACGTTGCTTTCATGATACGGATCTCAAGATATAAATCTTTAACTTTTTATTGACGTCAGAGAAATCATTTAACGCCAGGAAATTCTTATATGCTGAATAAGCGAGCTCGAAGATTTCACAGATTTTAAAATGAATAAACAATTAAAAACGCACACAGGTGACTGCAGTATATATATATTTCACCTGCAAGTAAACACCGTGTTTTTTTAATCAGTTGAAAAAATCATGGAAAATTACATGTTATCGTCATTGTTGACAAAATTGTTACCGGTTAGCGAATAAACATTCTCTCATTAAACCCGTTATTTTATATAAAAAATTTGCAACATATACAAATTACATTTGCAAACAAATTTTTCAATTTTATTTTTTGTACATTTTTCAGTTTACTCTGTTTTCAATTCTTAAAATCTTTTATAGTAATATTCAAAATAAAAAAATTACAATTATTTGACGCGTTTCTAAGTTATTATCAGAAGATTTAAAGAAGGAGGACACTGATAATACAAAGAACAATTTGTTTTCTTTCGCAAAAGTAGGACAAGCAATTGAAATTTCAAGATTTTTTTCATTAGTTTTTGTCATCCACTTCATTGTATTATAATTATTGTACAAAGCTATTGAATATTTGTTTTCCACTGATATTATATTTTGGCGAAGTTAATGTTCGTCATTGATGTTGCACATGCGAATCGAGAAAAAGTCGCCGTGCATCACGGACGACAATAAATCGCGGGATAACGTTGAGACGAGTGTTACCTGTTTAATGCGGTCATTTTTAAACGGGTCAGAATAATGGTATTAAACACTCGTGATATTTTTTAAGATAATTCGGGTCATCATTTCAAATGTGCTCCATTATTTGTGGTAATTTTTTAATGAGAGCCATTTTTTACTTGTACACTTGTCCAAAATTATATAAAGATTAAAGATAGGAAATATATATAATAATTTCCAAAAGTTAATGATTAAAAAAAATACGTAGCAATAAAGTATAATAGAATTATTTATTTTTTAAAATTGTTAAGCTGTTTATTTGTTTATAAGGTTCATTGTGACTAACGAATTTGCTAAAATAAGAAACATGTAATATAATACATAAACAATGGTACTGTAAATTTATTTTTACATAAGTCTGGCAATTTTGTTCAGTACGACACGTCATGGTAGAACAACAGAGTAATCATTTTGAACTGAAATCAAATAATCAAATTCAGTCACGGATTGAAAAATTAGGAATCCAAATACCGAGGTATATCTGTACAAAAATGTGATCATTTCGTGAAATAAGTAATCAGTTCTTTTGAGAGAAACTTTTCTTACAAATCTTTATTTTTAATTGTTTTGTTAAAGTGTCTTAAAGTTTGTACTGAAAATTTTGTCAACATTCACTGCTTATCATGTTAAACTTGTTTTAGCCTATATTTGAGACGTGCGTCATACGGAGATATTGGTAATGGTGTTGAAAGGTTAAAATAGATAAAAATATTATTAACAGTCGTGTCACAATTCACTATAACTCTACCTCTAGAATAATTATAAAAATGTAATTAATTACTATTAAATAGACATTTATTTTATCAAACACTTTTTTAACAAAACAAGTTTTTTCTGTAAATTGTATCATTTAAAAAAATTAAAGTAATTATAAAAAAAGTTTGAAATTAATTGTTTCAAAAAATGTCTTGTTACCATCTACAGAATGTTTATCTCCATCTAAATGATAAAAGGATAACAAGCTCTGAAGTTCATGTAATTTATTCTAGATGGCACAAGTTCCTAGTGAACAAATGTAAATTTTAATTTTTACATTTCAACATCTTCTGGATGATTTATTTTTTGAAACATTCTGAACCCGATAATTATACAAAGGCATTTAAGAAAATTAAAAATTTTCTTCGAAGATATTTCAGTAAGAAATAATGTAATATAAAATAACAAGTTTTATAAATAACAAGTCCATTTAATTAAAAAAAAAAAAACGTTGTATTTAAGAAATAAAATGTCGTGTTATTCGGGGTTAAAGTATTCGTCTAATAATTAAATTCATGTTGGCATATTTCTCAAATTGCCTTTCGTTTAAGAACGCGACAAATGTGAGAAGCAGTCATTAAAAGACCCCGTAATCAAAGGATGCGCGTGCCGCACCCTCGATAATTACATTAATTACACCAGGTTTTCCATTACTTCTCAATACGAGCAATTTAAAGTCCCTCGAATTTATGTAACATTTCGTTTCAATGATGAAAAGAACGTCGAATTGCAACCCATTCAAGGGACAAATGACTAAATTACAACTGCGAATTGAAATCAACAGTTGATTTTGCCTTATTTATTGTTCAGGCATTTTGTACTGAGAATTTTTTAATTAAGAATTTAATAATATATTACTGAGAAACTTTTTTGTTTAAAAGAATTATAATTTTTTTTAAGCTTATACATTGTTTATAATTATTTAATATGCAGTAAAATGAATAATACCTTATACTTTAAAATTATAATCCGATATTATCTTAATATATTTTACATCGTACACAACGACTTTTATTAACACTTATGACTCACAAATATTTTTTATGATTTCATAAATAATATAAATATGCACATTTTTATATTCATTTTAAAATATTAATTACCCTTTATACCTGAATGAGTGTGTCGTGTCATAAATATTAAAAGGCTGAGTCCGAAAAAATCTTATGCGTCAATATTGTATTGTTATTTTAAGTAGTTCAACTTTTATTTTCGTGACGTGATATAAGTTATATAAAAAAGGCTTTGATACCCTTTATATTTTTGAATCAATGAAAGTCATTAAAATTACTTGACTTCTAAATTTAACTTTATAAGTAAGGAATAAAGTCTTCTTTCAAAGGGTTCATTATGTATAAATGTAAGTGAACGAGTGTTCTAGTTTTATAAAAACTTTAAATTTTCCATTTGAAAAAATAGTAGATGTTCTTAAACTAGTTCATTTCAATTTTATTTCAAGAATTTTCCTTCACAACTTTCAACTTATCATTAATTATTCTGCCATTATTATTCCTACATGACACACTGTCAAAATATTACCCTGCAGAATTCCTCGATAACATAACTTATTGGCATCATTAATCTTTCACTTACATTTTTCTTTAACAATGGTTATAAAAAATTTCGCAATGTTTTTTCATTTAAATTTAAAAATCTAGAATTCAGTTGTTGAAAGTGCAATCAACGCGTAAAATTTAATATTCCTTTGAATATAATTAATTGCAATCGATAATTGAATTAGCACTTAAACTATACAGAGTGCCTTTAAGTGTTATAATTTTGGAGCAATGTCAAAATGATTCATAATCGGAATATTAAATTAAAATGAAAGCTCTGTTAAAATAATTAATTTTTCAAAAGCATTCTAATTTTTCAGAAAAGTTTGATCCAAAGATAATCAACATTTTCTAAACAAATCAAAGTTACGAGAAGAAACAAGCAGCTAATCTGAAATGTGACTATTAAATCTGCTAATGTTATGGTTTGTTTTACTTTTGTGTAACAACAAACATCCTGCTGTAATCAATGTAATCTTCTCGTAACACTATGTATGCAGCAGATTAAAGGATAATTTACGATTAATGTACACTGATAAAACAGTGCTTTCAAACTTTGTGGCGTCTTTCTTCCACTCATTTTACGCTGCAAATCGCCTTCTTTATTTCTGCAGTTATCATACAATTTATGCGTTATCTGATGCGATAATAGGCAGATAAATTTAAAGTCTCTCGCTGGCGAAAATGCTTGGCAAAATTTACAGCGTCGTTACAAAAAATCTTGCTCGACTGCATAAGCTCTTTTTTGTAAATTAATATAACTTTTTCAATAAGTTTTTTATTGACATGTGTTTCTTTTTTTCTAAATTAAAATGTCTCAAAATGGAGCACTTTTAAAAGGATTTACAAATTTAACCAAAATAAGAATTTTTTATTTATATTTTTTTTATTAAAGTTAGATCATTAACAAGTAGTCAATACGAAACAACTTTTTTGAACAAACAAAATTATTAAAAACTTCGGTTTTCCGTTTACTTTGTTATCTTTCTATTTAGACAATTGGGATATGTATATATACATATCTACTTGAAAGTTGATAACAATGCATTTGCAGTAAGACATTGCTGCATATCTGGCAAGGTTTGGACTTATACCTTTTGACTGCGACCGTGACTAGGTGGAGCCGTCTGCTGTTTGTCAGCGATACCAAGCAGACAGTCGTCGCACTTGCAATAGCAGCTGCCGGATGAGTCGGTGGAGCCGACAGTCTGGTCGGACCTGGCGCTGGTCTGGCTGTCGACCGAGTTGGTGCGCAGCAGGAAGGCCTTCTTCTTCACGCCATCCGTCAGGCCGTGCTTCTCCATCTTTGCGAGCAGCAGCTGCTCCATCAGGTTCAAACTTGGCGCCGCGGCGGCCGTCTGCGGGCACGCCTTCCGCGCACTCCCCTCCGCCGTTTCGTTATCCATTTGCGCCAGAGCTAATCCTTATCTCAAAGGAACAACGCTGTCCCAACAAAGGCCAGCGAACACAGTCACGCCTAAGTGGCAATAATCATCGCGTGGACCAGCAAAGGCCATCATCGTGGGCTCAATGCATCAACATTAACACCATACTGGACTGAAAATTTTAGTTCAATGCAACTGCTGGAGCATGTAGTTTTGGAGAAAACATTTTGGGGATTTATTTTTTATGAGATATTTAAATTTGTATAGTTTGGATCATTTGAAAAAAATTATTTTTTCATTGACATTCAAGATAAGAAGATAGAGTTTTAAAATTGTGTTATTTAATAATAAAAGATGCTTTGATTTGAGGGAGTTGTATTTGAAAAGTAATCTTTTACTTGCAGTCAACTGTCTAGAGATTGTCTTAGTGCAAGATACTTTCTTATAAAATAGTTAGCACAGTGCAGATAAAAGAAACATGTGTCAATATTAGGCATTTTTCCAAGTACTTCGATACAAAACTGAACCAAATAAAATTTTAAGAAAACTGTAGTGATATTAGTTTAGAATGACATTTGTAATCGCAACAATTTGTAAAATTATACAGCTGTTGATGTAAGAATTCATTTAAAAATTTATTTATCAAAAATAACTTTTAATTAAGAATTATTTATCTATTAACATTAGTTTTTTTATTTAAATATTATATAATCTTAAAAAGAACAATTTTTTCAATATTTTCTAATAGATTTCCAAGCATTTCAAATCTTCAAACGTTTTATATTTATAAGTTATAACCATATATTTGTCTTCGATAAATTTTTAAATGCAAGTGATGAGACGGTTCAAAGGATTGGCAAAAATAAAAAGTAGATCTTTTTATCAAATACTGCTCAAACGAGATTTTTAAAAACTTCATGTTTTTACTTTATATAATGATTTAATCAAGAAATCAAACATTAATTTTATATTTTTTAAATGACTGGTTTAATTTAATTTTAAACTTATTTCAATAATAGTAAATCAAATCAAAGAAAATGTAATGTATATTTAGATTCTTGTAAGTGCGCAAAAACTCTCATTTTTATTGTGGGTTAAAAAGCTCATTTCTAAATGTTTTAATTAAAGTGATTCTGTTTTTATTTGCATACTTTTTATAATATTTAACTAAAATTTGAAATAATTACAATAATAACATCATTATGTGTACGACCAATTTGGATTTACGTTAATTACACATTTATTAAATAACAGGTAATTAAAATACTTTTAAAAATCTCTCTCGAGAGTAAATTTTTAACAACAAAATTTTATATTTGTCCAATTATTTACTTTTTTATATTACTTTGAACAATAATTAATACAGCCATTCAATTTAAACATCGATTTAGACACCAAATTACATCATGTTTAACAGAGAAATAAAATTTTAAGTTAAATTTCTCCATTAAAAATTAAACTTTACTTTTTACGGAGTTTAATGCAGAAAATGGAATCCCATGAATGAAACATAGAAAATTAACTGCACTAGTTGCCTTAAATTGAAGTAAAACCTTACTTCACAATTTATATGTGCGTTCAAAATGGTTCTCCATATAAGAAGTAAATGTACTACAAATTGCCTAATTTCTGGCAATTTGTTTCCCGTGTTGAATTACATATGACAATAACTACTTGTCCAATAAACCCACAGACAAATGAACTTACTTTCCCACATTTTGTTACAAAAATGTATTAGTCATTTGAACGTTTAAAAAAAAAGAAAATTCAAGTTCTAAATTCATTTTAAACACTTTTGCAAAGTTTAATAAGGGTTTTTCGAAAAACCTCTATATAAGTAAATAAAACGAAAGTTTATTTTTAATTAATCACTGATTGCATAGGAAACATAAAAAATAATTAGTGCAAAAAAAGCTATCAAGTAATTTGCCAGTTACAAGTTAATTAGCCGATTTTTCAAGTAGACAGCTGTCGTTTAGCTCAATTACAAAAATCAGTAGGATTTTAATGAAAATTTTCTTGTTCGCCAGCAATTAGAAATATATATAATGATAAATTATTTTAATATCTCCTTTTTTTCTCTATTTAATAAGTGTTATTAAGTCGTTAATAATTGTAATTTTATGACGTAAATCTATATATTCAATATAATAATTTTATCAAAATCATCTGACTATCTCGAACGTCAATGGATAATCATTTTTCATTTTGCTCCAGCAAATGTCACTTTTTGTCTCGAATTTTGGCTTTGACTGATAGAAACTGAATGCATAGTTTATGTGCAGATTTTTGATGAAGGAACTGACCTAGAGAAAAGTCCGGCTGTACCACTATGTTTAAATATGATAATTTATTCTCCAGCTGAGTCACACTAATAAATCAAATTTATTATTTGTCAAATGCGATTGCGTGCTTGATAAGGAAAGGCATTAAAACTGAATTTTAGACTTTAATATTACTTTTTCAATTCTTATTGTAATGTGAAATAGATTGTACACAGTATTTCAGTTGTTAATCATTATTTAAATTTTAAGTTTTTAATTTTAATTTAAACAAAAAAGAATCATTACAAAATCAAAAAGTTTGTGCCTTCAAAAATAAAATTACTGTAAAATGAAATTTGATTACAAAAAAATTGATCAAATGTCTTGCCATTTTAAAACACTTGTTTCTCTATTAGATAACACTTGTACATTTTAAAATAACCTTATGACGTTCTTTTTCATTAAAAAAATTACTTGCAAACATTAACGTATGCAAATGAAACGAGAAGACTAATTTAAGAATTAAACAGATTATCAAATTGAGCAAACTGAATTTAAGGCACCGGAGCGTCTTGAGCTTTTGCAATTTTTGTAGACAATATAAAAGCACACAATTGAAACATACTACGTGAATTCAGTCTACTTTGTATAAAATTCTTTGACGGTGAGCCAGTCGTGCACACTTTATCCCAATTCGCGCGCAATAAAATGCAAAATAAATGGCGAATTGAGGATCACTTTTTCAGTATACTAAAACCACATTAGATAACTTATTTACACAAGCAATGGAGGTTAATAATTTAATTCAAACTGTGAAATTGTAATTTATTAAACGAGAAAATGAAATCCGGGGGCACGCCACTCTGTAATTTACGACATCGTAGTTTTTAATTTTGCCAGACCCGTTTTGACAGAAAAAAGTATATTTTTTCTTATGAAAATGTTCCGCTAAAAAAAGTTTTATTTTTATAACAAAAAAATATAGTTCAATTCATTTCATTTATTAAAAAAGATTTTCCTTTTTTTTAAAGAAAGAATGAATTAATAAATTCATTCCAATTGTCAGAAAAAGCAAACCCTTGTTTAATCTGCCATTTCATAACATTTTGATTTTTACATCCGGGTTTATAAACAAAGAAAACGTGATCCCAGTACACTTTATAAACAATTGCGGTAGGTGAACGATAATCAGACTATTGAGCTTGGTTAATCGTACCACAAAAATAAATAATTACACATTGCAGTAGTAAAAGAAGAACAAAAATTAGTTGAGTTCACGAACACTCGAAACACTTAGTTGCAGTTTTCGTCAGTGTAATCCGTGCAACTTGGGAGGTCGCAAGTTGTACTGAGTCTCAAGTGCGAGAACGATGGTCCGCATATCACTGATGGCACCAACCGCTGACGCAGTTTGTCGCGGTCAAGCCGCGTAGGTGTGAGCGCAATCACTAAGTTAAATCTGTCCTTAGATTTGCAGCCGATTTCGCGGCTTCGCGTATGCACATCGACTTTCGCGTGTACGCGCGACCGCGAGAATAACGCCGCGAGCGGCTGCGAAGCGCGAGACAGGCCTTCGGTCCCGAGCATCGACATCGCTCGGCTGTTCAAAACGGAACCGAACCCACAACTCTTTTTTTAACTTTTATTTTAATGATCATTTTTATGAAAGGCAATGTTTTTTTGACCGCTTCTTGTGTAAATTTTTACTTCATTGATGCAAGATATATTTATTTTATTTATAAATAGTTTGGATTGTTGCAAATAATCGTCTTTTAATAATTTGTGGGAAAAAGTTTATGATTTTTAAAATGTTTCATTTAGTTTACTAAATTTTTGTGCAGACATATACAGAGATGAGGCTGTGCTTTAAAAAAGTACTTTCTTAATTAAATAATAAATATTGTAAAAATTTTTTATTAATAGTGTTTAAAAGTGTTAAAACACTTTTTTGTTGTAAAAAGAATTGATATTCTATTGGAATGTTATTTTCGTAGCTGACAGTAATTGATGTGATTTTTAACTCTATTCAAGGAAAATCTTAATTTTTACAATGAAAACGTTATATAAGATTTTCATATTTATAACTAGATGCATTAATATTCCTTATACAGAGGAATTTTAAAAACATTGTATTCCGTCACTAGGTACTCATTTACATAATTTAAGTTGTAACAAGTTCATTATAAAAAATCAAACTTCTATAATTATTTTAAGGTAATTGTAACAAGTACATAGATTTTTTTACAATAATTGTAAGTTGTCGACAATATTTCACAGAATTTATCTCTAAATTTATGCCTAAATTAATTTGTTAAAAACAATAATTTGATATAATAATATCAAACACGATAAAAATTCATACTTTCAAGTTTCAAATTGCAATTTTTTGGCTCAATTATAAGCATAGGATCCCATAAATATTATGTAACAAATTTTAACCAGCGTAAGTGTTTGCTTGCAATAATCGGCGATCAACCGTAAACGATGGCGTCAGAACAAGACGTCATTCAAAAAGCAAGATCTGAAAGTCGCGGTACTAGGACATCCGAATTCAAACCCATTTTTCATCTGCTAATTGCACTTCAGTATTTATGTGTCAACAAAATAAGTGACAGTGATTAATAAAGTAATCGTCAGAAAGTGATCACGGAGATAAACCAGTGAATCAAATTGGGCTTAAAAAAAGCCAACAAAAATGTAAAAATAAAATTTAATAATTTGCAATAGATTATAGCAATAAAAAGTTATTTTAAAATAACTATGATTGTGTTTCTGCGCAGACAAGTTTAATATTTATTTCCCTTGCTTGGAAAGAGAGACGTAAACATTGTAATAAAGAGCTAAACGACGGAGTTAGTAACTCAACAACGGTCGTAAGTTAAAAAAAAGAAGAAGAAGTAAAAAAAAACCTGCTCAAGAAACTTCATTGACAACAGTTGCGAAGTCAGGACACGTATCACGATCTTACAATAACATTTGAAATCACCGTACTCTGGTCAAAAGAAAATTTTACGTTTGGTAACACGCTTGAGAAAATTGTCTTGCAACGAAAATGGTCGTGAAAAATTGACGATCAAAAGTTTCCTCTTCTTTTATTTTGTTCTTTCATCAAGATAAGCTATTTGGATTACTGAATCAACAACCGGTTTCGAATTTTTGTTCATTGTTCTTGTGACCCGATTAAGGTTAAATCCGACGCAAAGCTCGTTTGCGTGCGTAAAATTGTTTGGCTATAAATGTGTCTTTTTTATATCTTTATTAGGAGCGAAGTTAAAAACAGTCCGCTAACTTTCTAATATCAGAACTGGTCGTGAACCTTGTCGAATCGAAAAAGTGAGAAAATAGTGCCATTAACTCTGCTGGCTACTATTTAATTACCAGTAAAATGTCTCTAATTAATTTGTTTGACTTTCCAAGAATCGGCGAGAAACCGCACTGCACATACAACATTTAAAATATAACATCTCGCAAAATAAATGTACACTCTCCAAAATGTTCACAACAAATGTGTTCTCTTCGAAGAAACAATAAAGTGTGATATAATCATTGTTAAATGTGTTTGAAATTTGTTCAACAAGATCAGACGACAAGTGCAACATTTATCGGCAAATGAATTCCGCAGATGATTCATGTCAGTTTGTGATCGATGTTGTCGATCATTGCTGATAATGATACATTGAGAAACTCATGCATTGACGTTACATGATTCAACTAACGCGGAATTTTCGTCATTGAACGTTACACACTATCTTTCTTTCTTATCAATTTGGATATTTAACTTTATAACAATTCTGTATGCTATTATTATCGAGTCATGTGTTCTGCAGAGTTACATAAATCTCCAAATGACAGTCGACGTAAAAAAAGTGTATCATCAGCCTCCAAGAACAGTTATTTTCAGTGCCGCAACTCGGCGTAACGATCGCGCGAATCCGACATGAGATCACGGACCGGGAAACAGTTATGTCACACACATGTGCACGTGCTGAGGCGAACGCGTTTGTAGCTTTGGTTCCGGTTCACGTGAACCTAACAACAAAATAACATTCAACTTTGATTCATAAGGCGAAGTAAAAGAGTCAACGCCAGAATCAGAAGACAATAACAGTTTGTCTCGTAACGTTAACCGCAGATTCAAAACTGATATATTATCTTTATGCAACGTATTACAATATTGAATATCATTTTTTATTTTTCATAAACAATATTTACTTGCTTCACTTGTTACATACATATTAATGTGCTTAATGATCTCGCTTGTTATTAAATAAATTTGATTTAACAAAACATCCTTTAAATTAAAATTCGCAATTCATTGTGACGAGAGAAAAAAAAATAAATTTTCATCTCGATTTGCAGAACTACGCCGAGTCCACATTGATACAAATTTTCCAAGTCATTTACACGTGGTGTATATGACGTATGTGTGGGGAAACAGTTTTCCTCATAGCAATCCTGATAGAATTTTAATCATTTCGTCCTTAATAGACAACAACAATTTTGCTGAAAAATATGTATTACATTTTAATTGTTCTTTTTTTGTTTTTACAAAATAAGAATTTGAATTTGCCTTTCGAATCGCTTTGAAATCTTACTTACCGATGCAATTTCGCTAATTGGGCAGCTTGCCAGCAGATGGCAATATGCGAAAAGAGATCACTCACCTGCGGTCGACGCAGCAACTGGAGTTCGGTGACCTCGACGTCGTCCCCGCTGAGACTCGAGTTGGTCGAGCAGTCTGAAATTTTGCGCACAGGGGGCACGTCCAGTAAGTGCCCCTTACAGTCTGCGTTGCTTTTTGAGTAATACACCGTGGCAGTTGCCAGACAAGAATTACGTCTGATACTGGTATCAGCAATTTTTCTAAAACCAAATTTAAATCAAAATTAAACACCTAATTCGTTGCTACAATTTTATTTGAAATAGTATATTATTACTTTGATGAATTTGTAGTGTTGATGCAACACGAGTCCGAGTGTCGACGATCCCGACAGACCTGCTGAAGAAACGACGAAACGTCCTGGTAATCGGCATGCTCGTCACACGAGATACAGGAACAGCTGCTGGCTTGAGATGGTGAACCGCTGTTTCTGATGTCAAGCTCCCAGTCACTTCTTTCCAGTCTTTCTTCTAAAAACGAATAATCCGAAAAGTCGCTTACAATCACACTTGGCGTTCTCAAACATCTTCGCAGTTCGTCGTTGGTTTCACAATCGCCGTTATCTCCAGAATTAACACAGTCCCAGCCTGAAAAAATGGTCAAAGTCCTGTTAGTTCTAACTGTATAAACCATGCAACGTGGAATTTAAAATTTGTTCAATTAAAATTACTGTAATTTATTTTTTCTTAAATATTATTACTTAAAAAGTATTCAGCAATTATGAGTTGTCCAGCTTCAGCGATGGTTGAAGTGATACCATGAGTTGAAAAGTTTTCGTTAATCACACACATAATTCTACAGTTGTGACAAAATTAAATTAACAAATTGATATTAAATGTTTATCAGCAACTGAATTGAATATTAACAAAGTAAAAAAGAAGTTGCACGTGTTTGCGAAAGAAATCCTCTTTGCTCGTTTGTGGATTGAGTACTGGCTAGTTCAGTGGCTTATAAAATTTATTGACAGACGTCATCGAAAGTCAGGGAAAAAAAAGGAGGTTGCATATAACTCATTGATTTATAATTCATTTTTTGTGCTCGCCGATCTCACTAACACACTCAGTGTGTTTTTCCAACTATTTTTGTTGTTTATTTCACGCACCAAGCACAATCGATAAATATAATATTATTATTTAGTGATACTTGTGTCAGACAGTTTATTACAATTTGAGACAATGCATTTACACGCTTCGATGCATAAGTCTATATATATGTTTATTGCTTGTTGGTTTAAATTTAGAATCAGATTGTCGGAGTTAATGGGATTTTTGAATTGAAATTGAAATGGATTTACGCTTATATAAGTTTAATTGACGAAATTCATGGATGAACTAATAAAATTATGTAAAATTTGGAACATTATAGATTTTAAAGACAGTTCTTGTGGGACTTTTTTTAAAACACAAACAGACACAGATGAACAACCGATTTTGTGATAAAATGATTAAATAAAGTACAACATTATTTAAATAAGACCTTTTTGTTAGATATAAAAAACTGTTAGATTCATATTTACATTCTTTTCTCGAATTGAAGTAATATTTTAAATCATCGATTATGAAACTATGCAAAATTAATTAATATACGGGTTTGGTTTTTGTTAATATAATAGTGAAACTGATGAAAAATTCGCCGAAAGAAATTTTTTATTGTGCTATTTGCAATTAAATAAAATAACTGAGTTATAAAAAGTTTAATTTTTCATGTAGATTCAATTATTTTTTGTTTGAAGTTAAATTCATTGCAAAAATATTATGTAACATAAATTATTATTATTTCTACTATGACAGAAATATATTTTTAAATAATCCAAGAAAAGATAGATTTTGTTAACATCATTTGACACTGAGAAACTCAAACATTTTCTTCAATATTTATAAATATAAATTTTTTTTTTTAAATGTGCGCAAATCATTTTAAATATCAACACGTTTGGATGGCAGGATAACTTTGTAATGAAAATTTATAATAGTCAATATATATTCATATGAATCTTTTGAAAAATAAAACTGTTGAATAGTTCAATTGAAAAATGGAATATAACAGTAAAAATTATCAGCATACTTTTGTTATGTGAAAACTTTGAACAATAATTATCAGTATTTGTAATTTTGTTATTATGAAACACGTAATGGATTAAAAATAAACGAGTAAAGTTATTTTGACAATTATAGTTAACAACTTAATACAAGCATTAAATTTACTTAAACAAATTATATTTTTTTTCTGTGAGTTAACTTTTTCTACAAAATTTGTTTTAAGTATAGAATTCATATAAGGTAAAATTTGAAAAAAACATGAATAAGTAATTTGATTAATTTTTGGAAATAAGATAATTTATAGATTCAATAATTTAATTTAAATCTCTTCCTGTAACAAATTACTTACTACAGATCAACCAACGTCACTTCTTGGCAAAAACTTCCTCATATAAAAAAATACTAACAAAACTAACAAAACAAAAAAAAAATAATTGAAGAGTGAGATTGAAATCATAAAATTTAAAATAAAAATTATCATGTAACTTTGAAATGGTACATAGAACAGTAGCTATAACTGTTTCGTAAAATATCATTGTTTTTGCAACACCAAAGTGAACAATGTCTGATGAATAATAGTTTAGATTCCTAGTGATCCAAAATAGTGACTCAAAACAAAGTCATTTTTTCTGATTCATCGCACAAAAAAGAGAATGTTATTTCCTTTTCTTTCATCACGTCATGTTACTCAAAATGATTTGAACAAATGAATATAGGTGGTTTTCAACAATTAATCATCTTAAAAAGAAAAGCTGAACAATTTTCTTTTCTTTATTTCCCATAAAAAATTGCTTTGTGCGAAAATGATTTGTTTAAAATTTTAATCAATTATTTTTAACAATGTATAACTATAAAACATTTAACTGAACCTTAATGAATTATTATTTGATTTTTTTTTCTTATTTGTGTTAAAACCATATTGTATTTATTTTTGTCTGAAAAACGTAATTTAAAATATTTGCAAACAATTTTATTGAATTGAGATTTTTCGAAATATATTAAAGAAATAAGTTTATTGTACACAACTTTATACCATTGAAAATTTTACAATAAAAATATTCAATTTGTTTCATAGTCATAAATAAAATATTGATAATTAATAAAAATCTAATTTTGTAATAACTTTTTTATAATTTACATTTTTTATAAAGTACTTAGCAATTAATGTAAATTAAAATAGCTTTACAACTACAGAAATGCTTAATTAACGTGGACTCATTTTAGCTGACAACTATAATTTAAAAACAATTTCAATAAAATTGAATTATGTGTGCAAATTGTCAACCTAATTTTATTCATGATTTCTGTATTTGGTTGGAATTTATACTTGCTTTATTTTGGGCAATTAACAAGGTTAAAAAAATCATGATTTTTTTTATTTAAATCAGATTTTTTAAATTTAATTACATACTAAAATTTTGCAATATATTCTAAGAAATGTGGCTATTAGGATGTTCCTTATTTTGAGAATAATTGACAAACAAGTTTTTTACTTTTTTACTGCAATGCAAAGAAGAAATTTGAAAATCGATATTTTCTTATCACCAAAATACATAATTTTAAAAGCCACTTATCCTTTGACAGAAATAGAAATTGAATGTGCTCGTGGAAATTTTCGAGAAAATTTTGGATCTGCTAGAGCTAAAAAATGTTATAATTCGTAAAAAATGTTAAGCTTTGAAGAATATACTATAAAATATACTATAGTATAGGCAACATTATACTGTTGTAGCTTCATCAGTCAAAATCAAAAAGATTT